>SEYY01001023.1:153283-185783 GCA_009176605.1 Armadillidium nasatum
CTGTTGTGTCAAAAGACATTCTAACGACTTGATAAGTATGATTTCATTTTTCAGTTGCTTTAACTACAGCATTATCCATATTGAATCTGGTTCCACTTTCTAATTTTGGTACATCCAATAATTGTGTTGTCTTCTTTCCCGATACCAGAATTGGAAGCCTATCAATATCCTGCATCAACTTTCCATCCCAGTGAACTCTTGGGTCTCTAATTTGAATTCTTTCTTCAAATGTGTTGCTATGTGTTTTCTTTCTGCCCTTCGTTGACGACGAATATAAAACCGATTTATTTTGTTTATATCATGGCCTAAAAACAGGTAGTTTCGGTTAGAACATATGTGGCGGTCAGATCAGACATCTACTTTCTATCCAAAGCTGCAGATAAAGTATGTATAATGTTGATTCTGGTTCTTTTTCACTTTTTTACACGTAGGGGAATTTACCCCACCAACAGCTCCTTGAATATTTTTATATTCATAATTTGAATAAATTTTTTCGACGGTGGATATATATATATATATATATATATATATATATATATATATATATATATATATATATATATATATATATATATATATATATATATATATATATATATCCAGGTAACTTTAGTAAAACATATTCTTATCATTATGCGAAAGTTAATTACGTTTCATTAAGAATGTCTGGGTTTCTGAGCATACCGGCTACGGTCGAGAATGAAAGTGAGCCCTCTAGTAAGGACTGCACGCACCTGTAAAAATAAAATGGAACGTGAGCTGGGTTTAGACCGGCATTAATATAAAACTTTGTGATCTATGTGCAAGATGTTCTTATTAAGATGACTCAAAAAATTTTTGACTACAGAATTTTTTCTAAAATACAACAAATTGATGAGGTAGGTGCAAAGTAATTAAAACATTTGATTTTCTAGACCACCCTAATATATATATATATATATATATATATATATATATATATATATATATATATATATATATATATATATATATATATATATATATATATATATATATATATAATATTTTTTTTTTTTTTTTTTTTTTTTTTTTTTTTTTTTTTTCTTAAAAGGGAAAAAAAAATTTATTTAAAAAAAGTTCATTTTTTTTTTAAAAAAAAGTTTTTTACTAATTTTTTTTTAAAAGAAATGAAAACATTTCTTTACTAAGCAAGTTTGGTATTTTAGAATTGTAGATATTTTAATTATTCATTCTAATATTTTAGACGAGAAGAACGCTATGATTGATGAAAAAGCAGTCCCAGATATCAATGTAATTGCTGGTCTCCTTAAATTATATTTTCGATTACTTCCACTACGACTAATCACTGCAGATTGCTTCAAGAAACTTTTGGACGCTAACAGTAAGTCTTCTTGCAGAATTTCATTTCTTAATTTGGTTTTTATTTGAAATAATATATTTATATTTGATCTATTTCATTTGACTTTCTTATAGTCAGTCATATAGTCAACAAAGATTTTACCACTTAAATGATATTTATTGTTTCTACTTAATTTTGGTACGATAAATACAAATTTGGTCTTAAAAATGAGCTATCACGTACCATTTTTTGAGGAAATTGAGAATTAAATTTTAAAAAATTGTAAATATACGTATTCACACACGTGATATATATATATATATATATATATATATATATATATATATATATATATATATATATATATATATATATATATATATATATATATATATATATATATATATATATATATATATATATATATATATATATATCAGAGGTGGGCGAGCAAATTTTAAATTGTAGAGCGCAAACGCAAAAGCGCAAATTGGAAAATCTTAATGTGCAAGCCCAAAAGCTCCCATTTTTTCAAAAATTTAGTCCGCAAGCGCAAAAGCGCATATGTCCGCAAATCAAAAATTTTTTTTAAAGCACAAATTTAGGAGAAAAAAAAAGGTAGAGCGCAAATATGTAAAGATGAATTATTTTTAAATTTTATTTTAAAGATGCAAATATATAACAAAAAATGAAAAAGATTTTAATCTTGTTCATCCAATTATCTATGATATCTCCCTCCTCGTAGCTCTCCTCTTGCATTCTCAACAGGGTCATATTCCCTTTCATAAAGACAAATTTTTCAAAATTACTGGATGCCATGGCTGCCCTCTTTGGTCTTTAAGTGTCAGAGCCTTGACTAGAAAACCTCTCCACGGCCGATGAGCTGGCTAATGGGATATTATACTTAATAAACAAGTCCACTCTGACCTCCTTGTATTCACACGGAAACAGGCTCCTAGTAAGAGTACTGTGGTGAACATTTACTGCAGACCAGCTATCCAAGGTTTGTCCAAGCATCTCCTCCAGAGGTGTCTGCTGGATATATGGTGACTTCAATTTCTGAAATATTTAGAAATGGTATCAAAAACTCAAATCTTTTTTTTTTAAGTTTCATTTGAAAATTATGTCAGTATATTGGGAACATATATGTATAAATTGTATATATATATATATATATATATATATATATATATATATATATATATATTATATATATATATATATATATATATATATATATATATATATATATATATATATATATATATATATATATAATCTTTAAGTATCTCTTTTTATAAATATATATACACACATACAAGAGATGCTTACAATTTGTTCCAAATTATAAAAATAACACCTTAAATGGGTCCATTTCAGACTCCGTCCCGTCACCTTCAGTGCCCTGATGTGGAAGAGTAAAATTCGATGAAATATTGCACTTTTTTTCCTCCAATATCCTCATGTTGACAGCTGGGTACTTCCCCTCATTTAACCTACGTACCACTTCGAGTTTGAATTGAAGGTGCTGGGCTGTTGCCATAAGCAAATCAAACTCATCAAAGAAATTGCTGAACCTCGGTTCAAAGCCCTTTTCTTTCCCTTTGTATGGCTTTGGTAGCTTTAGCAAGTAATTGACTAGGTTTTGGGATAGTTAAATTTTTGCACCTGTTGTTGCATTTCCACGAGATTGTCCTTGAGGAGGAAGAGGTTAGGCAATAGAACTTTCACGCACGCATCCTTCTCATCCTGCAACATATCCAGCCTAACAGCAATAGGCGTCTTTATTTCGATGTACTCAGCAATTATCTCTTAGTTTTATTAAATACTGGAAGACAAAGCTTTTTTTTTGTTCCATACAAATGTTGTTGATTTGTGTCATGCTACCATCAAGGTTCTTAAGCAGGTCTTTCATAGAATCTTATAGGGAGTTCTAGCGAGTAATACTTGGTGTTTTAAGCTTTGTTCTCAACTTCTTGATTCTCGAAGCAGTTGTAGTTTTCCTATTTTGGGCATTCCATAATGTCTGTGCTTCGGCAAGTGTCTTATTGAATAGATCCTTGGCATCAGAGGACCAGCGAGGAACTTTCGAAAAATCCCTAGTAGGCAAGATGTTTAATGTGTGGGAAATACAACGGTGATTTTTAAGTAGGGTAAGGGCATCATGTTTTCAAGCAGATTTTCTAGCTGGAGAGGTTTTGTCAGCAGAACCTCTGGGTCACTAATTGGCTTCATCTCTTCAGGCGTAGCCACTATCTCTGGAATCAGTACCTGTTCTTCTTCCTCTTCGTCACCCCTTTCTGCATGAGCATTCATACGAAATACGCATATTATAAATGCTTAAAAATATCTGTAATAGTTTGTCTTTCCTTTACAACGACGTAACGTCCATAAATATAATAAAATTTATCTAATATAATATATATATATATATATATATATATATATATATATATATATATATATATATATATATATATATATATATATATATATATATATATATATATATATATATATATATATATATATATATATATATATATATATATATATATATATATATATATATATATATATATATATATATATATATATATATATATATATATATATATATATATATATATATATATATATATATATATATATATATATAAGGGGGAGGATGTAGCGCCATCCGAAGCGATGAAAGTAACCCCCTCTGGGCTTTACCGCGGAGTGATAGGGTGGGCTAGACCTTCCCCTTTCGCTCCGTTGCCCTTTGGTTCGCTCCTTTTCGCGTTTCACCTTCTCAAAGGGTCTCTAGTGTACCCTCGTCCCACATTGGAGTGTCTATGCTCCCACTTCTCCTTCCCCCAACTCTCTTCTCACGTTCCTACAAATTTACAAGCGCTTACACCTACATTACTTTTAATATGCAAAAGAAAAATGGCGAAACGAAGAACTGCCTCGGAAATGCTACGAGGGGCGGCATCCAAAGAATGCCCCTCATCCACTCCTTCCCCCATCACCACTTGGGAGTTGGTGGCCTCCGGTGATGGGGTTGGTGCCACCAAGACCTCTATGCCGGCTTGCCCTGGTGCACGATCTTCTTTTTTCATAAACTTTTGCAACATTCGCGGTCTCTTTACTAATTTCCCCTTTGTCGAACACCACCTCTCTTCTTCTAGACCTCATCTCTTATTCTTAGCCGAAACTCAGGTGTCTGAGTGCTCTGACAGCAAGCCCTACTCTGTTTCCTCCTACTGTCTCTATTCTCAATTTTCATCCAAAGGCGGATGTTGCGCTTATGTGCGCAACGATGTTGTCTGTTCTCGTGTTTCTAATTTGGAGTCTTCTGAATTCTCTACCTTATGGCTTAAACTTTCTTGCAACTCTACAACTAAATTTATCTGTTCTGTCTACTTATCTCCTAACTCTATAGACTATCCAAAATTCTTCGACTATCTTAACTCCAAAATAGAACACATTCTTTCTTCTTCTCCCTTCTCCGAAATCATCATATTAGGTGATTTCAATGTTCACCACCGCCAATGGCTTTCATCTAGTTCTCACGATCCAGCTGGTGAACTCGCCTTCCCATTTTCTATCCAGAACAACCTTGAGCAGTTGGTGCATCTCCCTACCCGTATCCCTGATCGCCTTGGTGATGAACCCAACATACTTGATCTTTTCCTAACTTCTTATCCTTCTCCTTACACTGTTAAACTCTTTCCTCCTCTGGGTTCATCCGATCACCTTCTTATCTCTGTATCTTGTCCTGTCTCTTCAAGTCTTCCGCAAGAACGGCCCCCGCCTTCGGCGAGGAGACGTTTCTGGCATTTCGGTGCCACTAACTGGTCTGACTTGCGGTTGTACTTCTTCTGATTTTCCATGGAATGATTACTGTTTCCGTGGGAGGGGTCCCTCTGAGTGTGCTGAGCGCATAACCGAGGTGATTCTCTCTGGCATGGAGGCGTACATTCCATATTCTTTCCCTTCTACTAAACCTAACAAACCTTGGTTTAACTCTGCTTGTTCTCGTGCTATCCGCCACAGGGATGCTGGCCTTCAGGGATTACCGTCGTCTTCAAACTCCAGAAACTCATGCAACTTATATTTCATCCCGGAATCGTGCAAAATCTATTCTCCGTAATACTAAAAACTCCTTTCTCCGCTCAAAAATGCAACAATCTTTCTGGCTCTACATCCTCACGCCCTTTCTGGCATTTTGCAAAAAATGTCAACTCTAACTTTGCTTCTTCCTCTTTCCCTCCTTTAGTATCTCCTGACGGTACAACTGCCGTTTTGCCTTCCTCTAAAGCTAAACTCTTCGCTCAAACTTTTGCTTCTAATTCAACCTTAGACGATTCCGGAGCTGTTCCTTCTCCTTCAACCCCCTCCAACTCATTTATGCCTAAAATTATAATTTCTTCTAAAGACGTTATTTCTGCTCTCTCTGAGCTTAACACTAAGAAGGCGTACGGTCCTGACGGTATCCCTCCTGTGGTTCTCAAAACTTGTGCTTCCGAGCTTGCACCCTGCCTTGGTAAACTTTTTCGCCTATGTCTTTCTACTTCAACCTTCCCTTCTTGCTGGAAACGTGCGCTCATTCAGCCTGTGCCGAAGAAGGGGGACCCCTCTCAGCCCTCTAACTATCGTCCAATTTTTTTAACCTCCGTTCTTTCTAAAGTTTTCGAATCTATCCTTAACAGGAAGATTTGGAAACATCTCAATTCTTCTAATCTTATCTCTGATCGCCAGTATGGCTTTCGTAAGAAACGCTCTACTGGTGATCTCCTTTCCCTTCTCTCTGACTCTTGGTCCTCCGCTCTTCGGCATTTCGGTGAATCTTTTGCTGTTGCGCTAGACATATCGAAAGCTTTCGATAGAGTCTGGCACAAAGCTTTGATTTCCAAACTTTCCCTCTTTCGGAATCTATCCTTCTCTCTGTGACCTTCTCTCTGATTTCCTTTCCGGTCGTTCTATAGCAGCTGTTGTAGACGGCCACCGCTTCTTCCTTTAAATCTATTAATAGTGGTGTTCCTCAAGGATCTGTCCTATCCCCAACACTTTTTCTACTTTTCATTAATGATCTTCTCTCTGTTACTTCATCTCCTATCCACTCCTATGCTGATGACTCCACCCTTCATTACTCTTTTCAATTTGAAAGGCGCCCCTCTCAACAACAGTTACTAGACGCAAGGAGGGTTGCCTTGGAGCAGCTGACCTCTGATCTATCTCGTATTTCTAAATTGGGGCAGAGAAAACATGGTTGTTTTCAATGCCACCAAAACTCAATTCCTCCATCTCTCTACTCGACACAATCTTCCACACAACTATGATATCTTCTTCGAAAACACACAACTCAAACCTTCATCTGTTCTTAATATTCTTGGTGTTTCCTTTTCTCGTGATCTTTCTTGGAAAGATCACATTACCTCTCTTTCTAAACAAGCTTCTAAGAGGTTGGGTGTTCTGAGGCGCCTTCAGTATTTCTTTACTCCACCCCAGTTGCTTGCTCTGTATAGGGGTGTTGTTCGCCCCTGTATGGAGTATGCTTCACATATCTGGGGTGGTTCCACACATACAGCTCTCCTAGAGAAGGTGGAGTCTAGGGCATTTCGTCTCATCAACTCTCCTGCTCTTACTAACTCTCTTCAATCTCTTTCTGCCCGTCGAATTGTTGCGTCACTCTCTCTTTACTATCGCTATTACAATGGACACTGCTCTTCTGAACTCTCTCGTCGCATACCTCCTCCATCTGAGAAGGGCTCGTGCGACTCGACTTTCTACACAGTCTCATCCTTTCTCTGTCCAACTTTCTGACCCCAGACTTAACCGCTATGCTCTGTCCTACATGTACTCTACTGGTAAAGTCTGGAACACACTCCCTTCTTCTATTTTTCCAACTTCCTATGACTTACACACCTTCAAACGTCGTGTATCGGGACATGTCGGCCTTTAGTTTGACCAGGCTTCCGTTTTTTCCCCCAACTCTGGTGGAATTTTGGTAGGCCTCTGGCCTTTGCCCACCAGAGGTGATATAATATATATATATATATATATATATATATATATATATATATATATATATATATATATATATATATATATATATATATATATATATATATATATATATATACAATGTAGGAAGTGAAATATTATTTCATATTCAATCTTGTAAATGTGAATTTTGATATTTTTGAAATGAAATTGACCGTCTCAAATGTCTAAATCTAACAGACTGCTTTTACTGTTAAAAATGGTAGGTGGTCTTTAACAACAAACCACTGTTAAGAAAGCATATTACTACTATTTGTATGTCAAATTGGAGACCAGGATAAAGATTGGGCTCCCCATACATCTTGTACAACTTGCTATACCAAGTTGGTAAGTGGATAAATGGAGAAAAATCACGAAGTATGCCATTTGGTGCACCAATAGTTTGGCGAGAGCCTACTAGTTATTTAGAAGACTGCTTTTTTGATACAGAGATTTTCAAATAAAACAAAATAAAATATAGTTTATCCTTCCCTTCCATCTGCAATTCGATTAATACTACATGGACCTGGACCTGGACCTCCAGTGCTTAAGCCCCCAATGGACTTGAAAGAATTCAATCTCCCTGAAGAGAAAACGGTTGAGAAAATTGAAGAATCAATATCATTTGACCCGTTCTTCGTTCCATTTCATGAGAGAACACTTCATCTCATTCAACAAAGAGAGCTCGACAATCTAGTAAGGACAAGCTGAACTTTTAGGATCTAGGCTGCAACAGTGGAATTCGTTGGCAACTGTAATGCCAAGGAAAAATATTTGTTTCATAAGGCTTTAATTTTCTAAAAATCACTTATAATAATAATATATAGATTAATAAATATAATACACAATTTTAGCACGGAATAATAACTTTAACCTTGTTTAGATACCTACTTCTCCATTTCCTTTTCTATCAAAGCACCTTTCTTTTCTTTTTCGAGCTTTTCAATCTGAATTTTCATTTCCTGCTTCTCTTTGTACATTTCAGAAAACTCCTTTTTACTTATATATATATATATATATATATATATATATATATATATATATATATATATATATATATATATATATATATATATATATATATATATATATATATATATATATATATATATTCTTAAGACGTCTTTGCTGCTCCTTCAAATCTTAACACTAGGAAGGCGTACGGTCCTGATGGTATCCCTCCTGTGTTCTCAAAACTTGTGCTTCAGAGCTTGCACCCTTCCTTGGTAAATTATTTCTTCCATTTCTCTCTATTTCAATCTTCTCTTCTTACCGAAAAAGGGTAACCCCTCTCAACACTATAACTACCGTCTAGCCTCCGTTCTTTCTAAAGATTTCGAATATATTCTTAACAGGAAGATTTAAGATTTGGAAACGTCTCAATTCTTCTAATCTTATCTCTGATCGTCAGTATGGCTTTTGTAAGAAACTCTCTACTGGTGATCTTCTTTCTCTTCTCTCTGACTCTTGTTCCTCCGCTCTTCTTCATTTCGGTGAATCTATTGCAATCGCGCAGGACATATCGAAAGCTTCCGATAGAGTCTGTCACAAAGGTTTCATTTCCAAACTTTCCTATCTCCAGCATTTTTTCTGCCTTTCATTAAAAACCTTTTCTCTCTTACTTCATTTCCTATACTCCTATGCCGATGACTCCATCTTTTATTACTCTTTTTAATTTGAAAGGCACCCATCCCAACAACAGTTAATAGAAGCAAGGGAGGTAGGTTTAGGGCAATTGACTATTCGTCTATCTCGCATTTTAAAATGGGGCAGAAAAAACATGTTTTCAATGCCACCAAAACTCAATTCCTCTATCTCTTTGCTCGACACAATCTTCCACACAACTATGAGATCTTCTTCAAAAACACTCAACTCAAACCTTCATCTGTCCTTAATATTCTTTATGTTTCTTTTTATGTGACCTTTCTTGGAAAGATCACATTACTTTTCTTCCTGAACAAGCTTCTAAGAGGTTAGGTGTTTTGAGGCGACTTCAGAATTTCTTCATACCACCCCAGTTGCTTGCTCTTTATGAGTGTTGTTCCCCCATGTATGGGAAACATCACTGGTAAGCTCTACTAACACTGGTAAAGTCTAGAACACACTCCCTTTATGTAGTTTCCCAACTTCCTATGACTTACACACCTTCAAACATAGTGTATCAGGTCACGTCGGCTTTTAATTTGACTAGGTTTCTGTCTTTCTCTCTAACTCTGGTGAAAAGTTTGGAAGGCCACTGGCCTTTGCCCTCCAGAGGTGAGATATATATATATATATATATATATATATATATATATATATATATATATATATATATATATATATATATATATATATATATATATATATATATATATGTTGAGACAGCTTTTTTCCTAGTGAACTTAATTGCAATTAGAAATTTTCGCAAGTGCGGATGCTAATTTTGATGAAGATGCGGATACCCTTATATATATATATATTTACAGAACGCCACCACTCACGGGCAAAGCCCTTTTCAAGGAGGGGACACACACATAAGGAGAAAATTCCTTAAGACACACACACCTAACGTACAACCCTCATGTGGGCACAGACGGAAGCCTTGAGAAGAGGAAGATTAAATACAGGAGGTAAAATTGATGATGGTAGAGAGTTCCTCATATTATATATATATATAATATATATATATATATATATATATATATATATATATATATATATATATATATATATATATGTTATTGATGGCATACGCTTACGCATCTTCAAAATTAATATCCTCATCCGCACCGAATCCTCACTTCACCAAAATTCAACACACCGCATCTGCAAATGAGAAAATATGACATACGATCTATCACACACACACACATATATATATATATATATATATATATATATATATATATATATTATATATATTATATATATATATATATATATATATATATATATATATATATTCCATTTATTCTACCTCTTTTAATCTTCGTGGGTAAACATTTCCGCACATATTTGCCTTTTGACATTGAAGAATAGAAACATACCCTTCTTGTTTAAGACGATTATTATTATTATCACTCATACCCCAGCCCATTATATATATATATATATATATATATATATATATATATATATTATATATATATATATATATATATATATATAATTTTTTTTTTTTTTTTTTTACAGAACGCCACTGCTCACGGGCAGAGCCCTTTTCAAGGAGGGGGCACACACACATGCACACTACTCATTCAAACACACACACACACCTAACGCACAGCCCTCAGGTGGGCACAGACGGAAGCCTTGAAGAGTGGAAGGTTAAATACAGAAGGAAAAATAGATAACGGTAGAGAGTTCCACAGAATAGAGGTGGCTGGAAAGAAAGAGGTACCACAACGGGCTAGCCTGGGATTTCCTACGTCCACACAAAATTGGTGCGAAAGCAGGGCACCCCTTGTGCAACGGGGACGACGCAATGGAGGAGGAATGCGAGAGGCCAATTCCCTCGAGCACCTGCCATTGTAGTACCTGTAGAAAAGAGATAGCGCGCCAACGTCACGTCGCAGAGACAGATGGTCAAGAGAGTTTGAAAAGTAGGGGACAGTTAATTAATGTTTTTGCTTTTGACACAACCCTATCCAGAAGAGAGGAGGAGCCGGAGCACCCCAAATGTGAGAACAGTACTCCATACAAGGGCGAATAAGACCCTTATATATTTGGAGTAACTGTTCAGAAGGAAAAAATTCTCGCAATCTGAACAGAACTCCCAGCTTCTTAGAGGCCGCTTTAGCAACCATTGTGATATGAGGTTTCCAAGACAGTTTGTTGTTTATGTTTAGACCAAGAATGTTAATGTTATTTACAGGTGAGACGGGAGAGCCATCGAAGAGGATAGGAAAGTTAGGAGGTGTTTTTGAGAGGGAGATGTAAAGAAGTTGAGTTTTTAAAGAGTTGAATTTCACAAGGTTGCTATGACCCCACCGGGAAATCCCATCCAGATCGGCAAGAATAGAATCGGAAAGTTGAAGACGAGAAGCAACTCTAGAAGCAAAAGAGGGAGCAGATTTGAAATGAGTAGAAGAATGCAGAATTGAATCATCAGCATAAGAGTGAACAGAGTTAGAAGTGCAGTGGAGAAGATCGTTAATGAAAAGTAAGAATAAGGTTGGAGATAAAACAGAACTCTGAGGAACACCACTGTTGACAGAAAAGGAGGAAGAGGTCGCTCCATCTGCAACTGCCGAAATGGAACGATCTGAGAGAAAACTAGACAATAGTAAGCAAAGAGAAGGAGGAAACCCAAAGGAGGGGAGCTTGGAGAGCAGTGACGCATGCCACACCCGGTCAAAAGCCTTGGATATGTCAAGCGCCACCACACAAGACTCCCCGAAGTCCTTAAGGGCAGAAGACCATAGATCAGTAAGATAGGAAAGTATGTCACCAGTTGACCTCGAGCGTCGAAAGCCATACTGATGATCAGAAAGAAGAGAATGAGACTCCAAATGATCCAGGAAATGAGAGTTGAGAAGAGTTTCAAAAATTTTAGATAGAACACAGGTGAGAGCTATAGGTCGATAGTTAGAAGGGTCAGAGCGACTACCTTTTTTCGGGATCGGTTGAACAAACGCACGCTTCCAGCATTGAGGAAAAGTATTAGTATTAAGGCATAGAGAGTAGAGCTGAACGAGGACAGGCGCTAACTCGGAAGCACACTCCCTCAGAACACGAGGGGGAATGCCATCCGGGCCACTGGCCTTCCTGACGTTCATAGATTTCAGGATCCCATGCACCTGATCATGAGTAATTACAGGAAGAGACATAGGACACCTGAGAGGAGAAGGAGTAGGAGGAGGGATGTCAGAATCGAGCAGGGTGGAATTAGATGAAAAAAAAGGAGGCCGAAGAGATTAGCCTTTTCAGAAGGAGTATTAGCAACAGAACCATCAGAGCGAATAAGAGGAGGAAAGGCAGATTTACAGAAGTTGTTAGAGATATTTTTGACAAGAGGCCAGAAATTTTTATCAGTAGGAGAGCCATGGAGGTCAGCGCACTTCCTTTTTATGAAAGTACGCTTAGTCCGTCGAAGAACATCCCTGCAACGATTCCGAGCTGAATGAAAATTAGCAAGAGTGATAGGAGAAGGAGAGTTTTTCCATTCACGATAAGCACTGTCTCTCTCGCGAAGGGCAAGAGAGCAGCCGTCATCGAACCATGGATTTTGAGGAGAAAAAGATTTAGTTGAAGATGGAATGAATCTGCCCATCCCGTCAAGGATTACGGCCCCTACCTTTTCAGCAGAGACAGAAGCGTCCCCCGAGACAAAGCAAGATTCACTCCAATGATAGTTAGCAAAGAAGCGGCGCATTGCCCCCCAATTAGCCCGATTAAAGTGCCAGAAAGTACGTTTAGGGCATGGTGGAGCTGTTGGAGAGAAAGCATTATAACTAAGAGCTATAAGATTATGGTCAGAGTTACCAATAGGAGGGAAATGGTGTATTTATATCTAGAAGGAGTAGTGGTGAAGCATAAATCAAGTGTATTTAAGAATTGGTTAGGACGATCTGGAATGTGTGTGGGTTCACTAATCAATTGCTCCAGATCGTTAAGAATACTGAATGATTTGGCCTCCTCCCACCTGTATCAGTATGAGAGGAACCCAACCATTCAGTGTGGTGTACGTTGAAATCCCCTAAATAGAGGACTTCAGCATTTGGATGAGAAGAAGTGACAGTCTCGTGAGTAGTAGTAAGGTATTGAAAAAAAACTGGAAAATCTGTTCCATTAGGGGAGCAGTAGCAGAAACACAAGATAATTGTAGTAGTAGGAAGACAGATTTTAAGCCATAAAACATCGAAATTAGGAGATTCTAGATTTACGAGACGTGTCACAGGAGTGTTAATGTTAATATAGGCACAGACTCCACCATTTAGACGGAAATTGTGAAAAAAGTTGTAGTTAGAGACATTAAGATTGCAAGAGAAAGAATCCCTGTCCAACTGGGTCTCAGACAGAAGCAAAAGGTTAGGAAGAGAGGTAGTGCGGTAGTGTTTAACAGACGCGAGGTTAGATCGAAGGCCACGAACGTTAGCAAAGGAAATGGAAAGCCCCCGTCTACTCCCAACCCCACGATCACTCGAATTAGGCATTCAAAAAAAAAAAAAAAAATATATATATATATATATATATATATATATATATATATATATATATATATATATATATATATATATATATATATATATATATATATATATATATTTATGTATATATTCAGCCTATTTTCTTCGCAAATTAGAATTTCCAAACTTTTTACCTTTTTTTTTTACATTGATTAATGGAAACATATACCAATCCTTTTCAAGGCTCCGTATCCCCAACATATCACCTTCGCACAGTACCTTAATTATTATTACTATTAATTTTCGTCTTCATGAACTTTCAAATTTCTAGTTCATTATATCTCTACCATAGCAAGAGCCGACATGATTTGCACAAAAGATAGCAAATTTCATCTTGTAGTAATTCCTTATCACCATAATTTCTTAACCTAATCTTTATAAGTGGCTCAATAAAGCATTGAAAGAGAAAACCAGTAATCACTAAGTGCAGAATATACTGTACATTCCCTCAAACTCTTACATAAATCTCTCTCTCTCTCTCTCTCTCTCTCTCTCTCTCTCTCTCTCTATATATATATATATATATATATATATATATATATATATATATATATATATATATATATATATATATATATATATATATATACTGATCTATCTCAATTGCTGTAATTGAGTCGTAATCCATCACAGTCTTGATGTTTCTCTGTTGAATGTAGCCACATCAAAGGATGAAATACTCTTATTTTTTTCATGACAACATTTTCCTATCATTCATTAGCGAGTGACACCGAAATTAAATATAATTAGCTTTAAAAAACTTTTAATTACCCATATCGTCTATTTTCACAACTATTGTCTCTTTCATTAAAAAACTAAAACTATCAATTTAAAACATTTTAGTGTTGATATATTTATTTTATAAATATTTTTACATTATTTTATAATTATTGTGGCTTTATATCTTTAAAAAAAAAAAAAAATTTAATATATATATGTTACTTCGAATATTTGTGAATATATTGTGAGATGTTAACCGTATTTGAATGTAGGTAATGGCTGGCTAGGCATAGTTAATTAGTTGTGGTTACCTGAGGAATTTTGGAGTATGGTCAAAATGGTAAGATTACGTTATATTACCCTAAAATTTGAAAATTTATGAATATGTTTTTTGGAACATAACTTGGAGTTCTGATGCTGAATTATGTTATTTATTTGTGAAAACACGTTTTATTTCTTTTATAAAAACATGTTAAAACAATATTTACTATATATGCCTACGCTTTCATGTCTAAACATTTATGTCGCTCTCAAAATTATTGTATTGTTGGTATGATGATGTCATTTCGACGAGTTGTATTCTCATGTTTAATGTACACTATGTGTATAATGGTAAATTTTATATAAATTGCTATTTAAGTGCAACTGATCCATTAAGTTAACATAATAATGCTTAAAAATACTTAATGATAAAGAAGAAGAATACAATGAGCAACAGGAAAATAATTGTATTTGCATCCCTAATGGGAAATATTTGTATTTAGGTATTCGTTTTTTATGTATTATTAGTTCAAATTACATGTAAAAAGTGCAAATATCACTACTATGATATTTATGTATGGATAAATTAAGAAGTGTCCAGAATAATCATAAGTTGATGTATTATATACAAATTAATGGGTGTTTTTGGGTTGATTTTTCTGTAATGTCAAATATATAATTTTTATGTTTGGGTAAATTAAGAATGTGTCCAAAATAATCATAAGTTGATGTTTTATATGCAAAGTAAAGGGGGTTTTTTAGTTGATTTTTCTGTAATGTCCAGTATTTTTAGCCACTGAAAAGAGAAATTTTTACTTACTCATATGTTTATAGGGATATTAGCTATATTTTTGAAAGCAACTAGAACGTTAATGTTGTTCTACTCTTATCTCGTAAATGTTTGTAATATTTAAGTTTTTTAGTTCTTGAAAAGCATAAGTTTTCTTTATTCAGGGATGGATGTATGCGTGATAGGTTGTTGTTTATGTGATTAATAGCAAATGAGCAGAATAAATACTTTAAGAGGTTGAACTGTTCGTATTTTTAAGGTTAAGAGGAAAATACGTAGAAAGATTTATTATTTTCCTTTAATCATACTTATATGTATATAATATGTATTTTGCATCATTGGGTAGTTTATTTCACTCTTTGTGTAGTTATATGGTTTAATTAACAAGAAAATATCTGCAAAAATAAAATGTTTGTAGGCTTCTGAAGGTGATATAGGCAGAAACGTAGTTAAAAGACAAACATAATAATGCGGATGGTGAGGAAAAGACAAAGATAGTAAAAAGAAATTAGATGATATATTCAAAAATCTCCTTGTTTTAGGCTACGTATTTTTAAGATTCATATATATATATATAATAATAATAGTAATAACTTCAATGGGACATACATTTAACAACTATATATTTTACGGAACCATATATTTATTAAGCTCCAGACCGTACTGCGTGAAAAGTGCGGGCGAACAGCTTATGCATCTCGGTTTCCTACTTCACGCATTTTTCCAAGGATGAGGCTAAGCTCCAAACGTAACAAGAATTCCCCATTCGTTCCCACCTCCACCCTCTAAAAGGGTAAAATTTTATTTCTTTAAGCATTTTAAATTTTTTGAGGGGCTCCATTGGCGCCCTCAAGGGTCTACTACCCCGTAGGTTGAATGATATGGGACCAGGCATATCCGTGTACAGAGGGTACTTTGCGGGGTACACCTCCTGAGTTCTGGGTGTCCAGGTAACAATATGGATATTCTACTACTAATACTTGATGTCACCCAGGAGTATTCAACAGAACTCTCCCATCATGCTTGGGTCCCAGTTACTTTAAGGTGGTACGAAAATTCCCTAATTAAGTTTAGCAATACAAAAAGCTGGGAACAGAGTGAACAGGTGTGAAGGAAGCGACATTCTTGTTCATCACCTATACAAAATTTCTTCATTAGTTCCAGTCTGATATGATGAGAAGGGAGAAGCGCCATGTTTATCTTCCAGAATTTTCTTTGAAATTGTTCCCCTGGCCCGAAAGTGCTCTTTTTTAAGTCCTTGCTGCTTGCAGTGCTTGGACACAGTTCGATTGTCCCAGAGACAGAAAATGCAACAGGTGAGCTTACATATCCTTACGTAGCTTAATGGCCTTAAATGGTCCCCGCAGTGACTACACTGGTACAATTTGTACTTGACAGCTTCCCAAAGGAGCTCAGTATTATCATGCGACTTCTTCAAACAATTGCAGTCTCATTCTTTCTCTGACCAACCCTCTGATCACAGACTTAGCCGCTATACTCAGTCATTAATGTACTCTACTAGCATAATCTGGCAAACACTCCCTTTATGTATTTTTCTAACTTCCTTTGACTTATACACCTTCAAACGCTGTGTTCGGAACATGTCGGCCTTTAACTGGACTCTAATTTTCTTTATTCCCTTAACTCTGGAGGAGAGTAATACCAATTTCCACCAGAGTTGGGGAATAATAAAATCAAGGTCCCCTGTGCGGGGACCTATATGACAACCCCTCATCCCTTAACCACCATCCCTCCAAAATTTTTTTAAAGAATAAACAAAATAATTAAAAGTAAATGAAATTAATATTATTTAAAAATAATTCAAAAATTATAGATATATTAAAAATTATTAAAGGTAAATTTAAAAAAATAAGTATAAACATTTAACCCTAGAATGGTATCGCTATTTTTGCATACACTATTGGTAACGCCGGGTCAATTGGACCCAGTTTTCAAAAATTAAAAAAAAAAAAAATGTTTTTTTTTTTAATTTTTTTTAAAAAAAAAAATAAAAAAAAAAAAAAAAAAAAAAAAAAAAAAAAAAAAAAAAAAAAAAAAAAAAAAAAAAAAAAAAAATAAAAAATTAAAAAAAACTTAATAAAAAAAAAAAAAAAAAAAAAAAAAAAAAAAAAAAAACAAAAAAAAAAAAAAAAAACTTAAACCTATTGTTCTCACAGAGATGGTATTTTGCATAGACGAAGATAAATGTTAAAGGGTTTCAAATAAATACAAAATAAATTATTTTTTTATTTTTTTTTATTTTTTTAAATGAGTTAATTTCACCCTACACTATTGGTAATTACGGGTCAAAATGACCCAAAACGCAAAATATAACAAAAACGGTTCAAGTTAGAAAAATATAATGCTACCCTCTTCTATATTACTTCAAATGATGAAGCTACACGAGACCTCATGAAATTATCATAACACACTTTCCTGGGATGTTAAGTTAAAGCCAACGCCGGGTCAAATTGACCCGGCGATACCATTCTAGGGTTAAAAATAAATAAATATATAAAATAATGAAAAGGAAATAAATATAATTGCGGTCCCCACATCCCTTCCCAGCACCCCTTACTCACAATAGCATATATATATATATATATATATATATATATATATATATATATATATATATATATATATATATATATAATATATATATATATATATATATATATATATATATATATATATATATATATATATATATATCAGTGATGGATCGGATGTCATATTTTCCAATATGTGGATGCGGATGTTGAATTTTGGAGAAGTGCGGATGCGGATGTTGAATTTTCGAAAGTGCGGATACGGATGCGGATGCGGATTTTGAATTTTCGAAAAGTTCGGATGCGGATGTTGAATTTTCGAAAGTGCGAATACGGATGCGGATGCGAATTTTGAATTTTCGAAAAGTTCGGATGCGGATGCGGATGTTAATTTTGATGAGTATGCGGATGCGGATGTTAATTATATATATATATATATATATATATATATATATATATATATATATATATATATATATATATATATATATATATATATATATATATATATATATATATATATATATTTCACTATCACCTTTCCCACTTTCGTGAGGTGGTGCCCGCCACAATTCCCTTACAAACATAACTATTCTTACCTTTCAACGCTTTCACCACCTCCCTCCATCTCTGTCTCCACAAATCTTCTACCCTCGTCTAAACTCAAATTCCTTCCATCAAAAGCACTCTCACTCCATCCATCCATCTCCACTTCGGCCTTCCCCTCCCCTACCCTTCCCCTATCTACATCGGATCTATGTACCTTGCCAACCATTCTGTTCTCTTTCATTCTTCACAAATGTCCAAACCATTTTAGCACATCCTCCTCCTCTCTATCAATTACACCCTTCTTCCATTTACACATCTCCCTTATTCTTTCATTTCTAATCCTATCAATCCTTCTCAATTTATATATCGCTCTCAAATCTTTCATCTCAAAGATATTGAAACTTTTTCTCGACCGAGCACTTATCGTCTATGTTTCACACACATACAATACAGAAGGTGAACACATACATTCAAACATTCTTATCTTTATTTCTTTCGAAATTTTTCCTTTCTTCCATACTTTTCTTAAGCCCCCCAATACTTTCATTCCTTCTACCACTCTGTTCTTTATTCCTTTTTCCGTCCCACCCTTACCTTCCACCAAACATTACTAGATATTTGAATTCATTCACCTCCTCAAGTTTCCATTCTCACACTTCTACAAACCAATTCCTCCCTCCACATTTCCTCATCCCCACCTAAAATCCTCATAACTTTATTCTTCGCTGGATTGAATTTCAATCTCTTGTTTGCACATTTCCCTTCAAACTCTATCACAAGTATTCTCATCTTTTCTCCAGATTCTGCCACCAACACATGCCGCATCATCTGCAAAAAGTAAAACATTCACTTCACATTCACCCTCCATATTTCTCAACGTAATACTCTTCCCTTCTCTCTCCATTTTTCTAAGTAAACCATTCATCAATAGATTAAATAACATGAAGATATTACACACCCTCTGTCTCAATCCCACTCCTATGCTAAACCAATCCGATAGTTCTCTTTTCACCCTCACTCTTGATCTACAATTCGCATATATATATATATATATATATATATATATATATATATATATATATATATATATATATATATATATATATATATATATATATATATATATATATATATTAGTGATAGATCAGATGTCATATTTTCTAATTTGCGGATGCGGATGTCGAATTTTGGAGAAGTGCGGATGCGGATGTTGAATTTTTGAAAATGCGGATGCGGATGCGTTGAATTTTCGAAATGCGGATGCGGATGCGGATGCCATCACTAATATATATATATATATATATATATATATATATATATATATATATATATATATATATATATATATATATATATATATATATATATATATATATTGTATGTGTACCACAGACAGGGATGCTTCTTGCTTTCCAAGGCGCGTGGCCCAACGAACTTATGAATCCTTAGCAAAATTAAAAGCCATTAATATATAATTGAAAGTTATTAAAAATAATTTAAAAATTGAAAATAATAAAAACTTACTAAATAAACATCAAAATAATTAAAAAGAAATAAAAATAAAAAATGAACTAAATATATAAATAAAACAATATAAAATAGTAAAATTAGAAAAATATAAAATCTAAGCCCAATTTCTCATCCCCCAACTTCCTACTCCCTCCCCGATGGTTAAGTTTATGTAGAGGAACCTAGACAGGGACATATTCTGCTTTACAGGGTAAATGACACCTCTTCAGTGGTTACCCACCAAGGGTAGGGACCATTACCCACATTAATATTAAAAATGTTTGTACCCCTTGGGACTGAAATTCCAAAACCTTTTGGGGTACATCCCCATCCTTGTTAAAAAGGTTAACCAATCTACACTTGATAATTTAAGTTTAGGCCCAAAAAACAGTATATCCGAGCATTAGGCGTAAGATATGAACAGGTGGCTGTTAGAGTTAAATTTTGGCCTATAAACCGGTTGAACACCTGCAACATAGGCCTAAGATATCCTCTTCATAGGGCAATTGTTTATTAGACTAGAAACTTAGTTTGTCCTTGCATACTTTTCTATAATTTCACGCATACTTCTTTTCGGTCTTTATATTATTATTATTGTGCAATTTGAAAGAGTATTTTATATCCTGCATGTAAGTTCCTACCTATCTCCTGAAACATGAACACACTAACAACCACCGTTATCTCACTCATTCTTTCTTATAGTTAAGTGTTTTTATCCTATTAAGCTTCGTTTCATGATTATTATTATTATTATTATTATTATTATTATTATTATTATTATTATTATAGTTTCAATCAGTGTCGAGAGCAGATGTGTTACCTAGGTCTTCTCTCAGTTTCCTAGGTCTGTGTGCCATATGTGCTAAGTTAATCACAGCCCCTTAAAATGACAATAAGTGTATCCAAATAAGGAATTACAAGTGCATGCACAACACTTATAGTCATTTTTATACAGTTAATTAATTTCCACTAGACAAAATATGTTAATACAAGTAATCTCGATAACAGAACTACTAGCATTTTAAACAACAGCAAAGGAAAGGAAAGAAAATAAACCGAGAGGAAGAGGAAAGGGAGGAACTTTCATTCAATAACAGTATCACAGAAAGTCAGGAAAATGATCTGATTCTTCCTCCATCTCTACTACTCAATCGAAGCCAAAAGGAATCGGTAAATTCTGAGCTGCTTTGTATGATAAATAGCTTTAAAAAAAGAAATCGCAACTAAACAAGGCTTTTAGGGAACAAATCTCAACTCCTCAAACAGTATTTAAGGAATTTAAAGAGCAAAAACAATAAATAAATAAATAAATAAAAAATAAAAATATCGAGATCACCGGACTAAAAGAATTATATAAATTTGAAAATTATAAAAACAATTTCCCAGAAGCATTAGAAGTACAGTACAATCTCTTGAGGAATCTCCAGAATAACTGCAACAAGATCGCATGAAAAACATCTTGGTAATTCAGCGGAAATTGGTTACCTGAAGGTGAAGAAAATGAACACTGCAAGCAAACTGTTGAAAAAATCATTTAACAAGAATTAAAAATTAAACAGAAACCAAGTGCCATCAGTGACGTTTGCCGGTTATGCCAAAACAGAACAGAAAATAATGTAAAGACGAACGTCCTTTTAGATTTAAGATCGATGAAGATTGAGTAAAGACCCAAATTGCATTAAAGAAAAGCCAGATGTCTTCATAAACGAATTTCTGACGCCAGCCAGAAAAAAATTCTTTGAAGAAATCACTAATAATTGAGGAATCATTAACATATATATAGTTTAGCTTTCATGGTGGATGGTTGTGTCTAGTGTGTTCTCTGTGTTGTGTTTGTGTTTTTTTTTATCTTAAGCGTTTTAATTTGTGTTTTAGTGCATTTTAGTGTATCCGTTGTTTTTAAACGTTTATAATTAATTGTTAATCTACTGTGTATATTTGTTTTAGAAATTTTTTTTTGCGTTTTAAAATTTAGTATCTATAGTGGTTTGATTTACAACGGGATCAACTAGTGATTGAAAAAATTTAAGATAAGTTTTTAGTGAAAATTTTGTTTTAAACAGAAATAGTTTTTAAGTTATATAGTTCCTTAATTGATTTTAACGTTTTAATATTTGTTTTTAACATAAGTATTATTTCGGTTTTTATTTTGTTTTGTTTGTATCTTTGTTTGTCTGACCGTTTGCTCGTGTGATTGTTTGTGTTTGTGTTTTTAACGTTTTAATATTTGTTTTTAACATAAGCATTTTCAGTTTTTTATTTTGTTTTGTTTCTCTCTTCGTTAGTCTGTCTATTTGCTCGTGTGATTGTTTGTGTTTGTCAGTTTGCTAGATTGGCTGTTTGTTTGTCTGTTGAACGCAAGTGTTTGTGAAGAATGGCAGGTGTGCGCAGAAGTGGGTTCTCTGTACACTTCACCAACATCCGTGGCTTACGCTCTAACTTAGCTTCTGTGGAATACCATCTCTCTAATTCTCATCCTAACCTTTTACTCCTGTCTGAGTCCCAGATATCAAAGAATTCCTCTCCTAACTTTTTTAATATATCTAACTATAACTTATTTCATAATTTCCGTTCTAAGGGTGGAGTTTGTGCCTATGTTAACACCAACACTCCGGTAACACGTCTTGTGAATCTTGAATCTCCTAACTTCGATGTTCTGTGGCTTAAAATCTTTCTTCCTACCACTTCAATAATCTTGTGCTTCTGCTACTGTTCTCCTAATTGAACAGATTTTTCTACCTTTTTTGAGTACCTAACTACTTCTCACGAGACTGTTACATCTTCGCATCCAAATACTGAGGTCCTCTATTTAGGGGATTTCAACGTACACAACACTGAATGGCTAGGTTCCTCTCATACCGATTCAGGGGGAGAGGAGGCCGAATCATTCAGCATTCTCAACGATCTGGAGCAACTGATTAAAGAACCAACACACATTCCAGATCGTCCCAACCAATTCTTGAACACTCTTGATTTATGCTTCACTACTAGTCCTTCTCTCTATTAAATATGCTATCTTCGCACCTATTGGTAACTCCGACCACAATCTAATTTGTCTTAATTTTCATGCTTTCTCTCCAACTGCTCCACCCTGCCCTAAGCGTACCTTCTGGCACTTTGATCGGGCTGACTGGGGAGCTTTGCGTTGCTTCTACGCTAACTATTCCTGGAGTGACTGCTTTGTCTCTGGAGACGCTTCGGTCTCTGCCGATAAGGTGGGGGCCGTAATCGTTGATGGGATGAGCAGGTTCATTCCTTCTTCAACTAAATCCTTCTCTCCTCAAAATCCATGGTTCGATCGTGCTTGTTCTCGTGCCATTCAGGCTAGAGACATTGCGTATCGACAGTGGAAAAATTCTCCTTCTCCTATCACTCTAGCTAATTTTCATTCAGATCGGAATCGTTGCAGGGATATTCTTCGACGAGCAAAGCAGACTTTCACCAAACGAAGGTGTGCTGAGCTCCTAAATTCTCCTACTGAAAAATCTTTCTGGCCTCTTGCCAAAAACATCTCCAACAATTTCTGTAAATCTTCCTTTCCTCCTCTTATTCGCTCTGATGGTTCTGTTGCTAACACTCCAACTGAAAAGGCTAATCTCTTCGGCCTCCTATTCTCCTCTAATTCTACCCTGGACAACTCCGGCAATCCTCCTCGTACTTCTTCTAATCTCAGAGGTCCCATGCCTTTGCCTGTGATTTCATTTGACCAGGTGCATGGGCTTCTGAAGTCTATGAACGTTAGGAAGGCAAGCGGCCCGGATGGCATTCCTCCCCGAGTTTTAAGGGAGTGTGCCTCTGAGCTGGCTCCGTCCCTCGTTCAACTTTTCTCTCTATGCCTCAATACTAGTACTTTCCCTCAGTGTTGGAAGCGCGCAATAGTCCAACCTATTCCGAAGAAAGGTAGCCGCTCTGATCCTTCCAACTATCGCCCTATAGCTCTCACTTGTATTCTGTCTAAGATCTTTGAAACCCTTCTTAACTCTCACTTCTTAGATCATCTGGAATCTCATTCCCTTCTTTCTGATCATCAGTATGGCTTTCGTCGTTCGAGGTCTACTGGTGATATACTTTCCTATCTCACAGATCTATGGTCTTCTGCCCTTAGGGACCATGGGGAGACTTGCGTGGTGGCGCTTGACATATCTAAGGCATTTGACCGGGTATGGCATGCGTCACTGCTTTCCAAGCTCCCCTCCTTTGGGTTTCCTCCTCCTCTTTGCTTACTTATGTCTAGTTTTCTTTCTAATCGTTCCATTTCTGCTGTTGTTGATGGAGCGACTTCTTCTTCCTTTCCTGTCAATAGTGGTGTTCCTCAGGGCTCTGTCTTGTCTCCTACTCTATTCCTACTTTTCATTAATGATCTTCTTAGCTCCTCATCTAACCCTATACATTCATATGCTGATGACTCAACCCTCCATTCTTCTACTCATTTCAAATCTGCTCCTTCCTTTGCATCTAGAATTGCTTCTCGTCTTCATCTTTCCGATTCTATTCTTGCAGATCTGGATAGAATTTCCCGGTGGGGTCGTCTCAACCTTGTGAAATTCAACTCTTTAAAAACTCAACTTCTAGAAATCTCCCTCTCAAAGACACCTCCTAACTTTCCTATTTCTTTCGATGGTTCTCCCATCTCTCCTGTAGACAATATAAACATCCTTGGCTTTCACATAAACAAAAAAATGTCTTGGAAACCTCATATCACAATGGTTGCTAAGGCGGCTTCAAAGAAGCTGGGAGTTCTGTTTAGACTGCGAGAATTTTTTTCTTTCTCGCAGTTACTCCAATTATACAAGGGTCTCATCCGCCCTTGTATGGAGTACTGCTCTCATATCTGGGGTGGCTCAGGTTTCACCCGTCTTTTGGATAGGGTTGAGTCAAAGGCTAAAAGATTTATAAACTGTCCCCCTCTTTCTAATTCTCTTGACTCTTTATATTTGCGACGTGATGTTGGTGCCTTGTCTCTTTTCTATAGGTACTACAGCGGCAAATGCTCGAGGGAACTATCCACCCGTGTACCTCCACCTTTACGGCGTCCTCGTAGCACAAGGGGTGCAATGTCCGCGCATCAATTTTGCGTGGACATAGGCAACTCTAGGCTTGTCCGCTGTGGTGCCTCTTTCTTTCCTGCCACCTCTGTTTTGTGGAACTCTCTTCCATCTTCTGTATTTCCCTCCGCATTTAATCTCAATTTCTTTAAAGCCCGCGTCTGCGCTCACCTAAGAAATTTGCGTTAGGTGGGTTCTGTGAGGGTGGTTTTCATTTTTTGGTTTTCTGCTCTTTTGCTTTTATTTTTATTCTTTTAACACCCCCTCCTTGAATAGGGCTTTGCCCGTGAGTGGTGGTGAAGTGTAAAAAAAAAAAAAATAAAAAAAAAAAATAACTGCCACACTTCTCCTTCTTTAAAAATGGAGTTTTGCATATTAAGAAATTTTCTACCGACGATCCCATCAAAATTAAAAATGATGAAAGAATGAATAGATAAACTCTATGCATATAAATATGACGGAATTGCAAGAAGGAAGCGAATTGTAGTAACTCGTGGATAAAATAAACTGTAAACATAAACTAGAATGCCGTATTATTATTATTATTATTATTATTATTATTATTATTATTATTATTATTATTTTTAATATTATTGTCTTTTACTATTTTATTATTATTTTTACTAATATTATTATTATTACTACCGCTATAATTATTATTATATTAGAAAATTATTATTTTGTTAGTACTTGAGCACTTATTTTATCAAATTTATCAACTATATAACAATACAACACTACCTACTCGCCCTAATATCACTGAGGACAGAAACCCCACTTTACTGTATCACATATGGGGTAATTAGACTGTGATATCAAATCTTTTGTAAATAAGACGGACATTTCAGACCATTATTCCTGTCTTGTAAAATTTAATGTTAATGAAACGTGAATCCTTACTACCATCAAATATAGAATAGAAGATGAGAACTGTAGGAAAGCGTTTGTAAATAAGGTGGACAATATTTACTTTTAATTCATTCAGATTTAGCAAATGAACATCGATTCGAAATTCAACTTTTTTTAAAAATTCAATAAACTTTCCAATAAAAATTAAACAACTGGGACCAAAAAAATAATCAAAACCCTTGTATGACACACGGTTTTAAAAAATTGGAAAAACAAAAGCATAGACTCTACCGTAATTATAGAGAAGAAATTATACCATTTCAATAATATAGCAACATTGATAAACGATTAAATACTTTCCTAAAGAAAGAAAAAAGAAATACTACGTTAACAAATTTAAGGACTCAAAAAAATCATGGGGGCCTAATTAACAGCTTAATCAACAAAAATAAATCAGGAATCAATAACGTAAATGAAGTAATAAATAAAAATAATAATAAACAAAGAGAAATTGCCGACAAACTTAATAATCTCTTCGTAAACATAGGTAAACAAAACGTAGTTAACAGGCTTTCCAGCCAAACCACATTTGAAACTTTTTTAGCATATTGCGGTTCGCGCTTTTTCTTCGTGGATATCTCGGATTGAGAAGTTAAAATGGTGATTTGCGGGTCTAAAAAAATAAAACTTGTCATTCACACCATTCCCAATAGCATCCTCAAACTCATTGCCAACATAATTTCTTCCCCATTAAAAGAACTATTTAAAATTTCATATCACATGTTTTCAAATTCACAAGTGGAACACCGATTCACAAAAAAAGGTTACTATTTCAATTACAAATACTATTAATAAAATATTTGAGAAATTAACATTAATGCAACTAATTGAATATCTTCATTCAAATAATCTCCTTAACGATTTTCAATTTTGCTTCTGATGCTCTTGTGTACCTGACTGAAAAAGCATTTGAAAACATAGAATGAAAAGTTTCATCTATACTATTATTACTGAATTTTACAAAAGTAAAAGCAAATTAATGTGATGGACATTGAGGAAAACCCATTGCGATGGGTTAGATCTTACCTAACTGAAAGACCTCAATATGTACAATTGTTGGTCATTCACTCTAATATATCGCTAGTAACTACTGGCTTTCCCCAAGGATCTATTTTGTGGTAGTTATTAATTACCCTATATACAAATGAATTATTCAATTCACGTGACTTTTTTTTCTCATTTGCAGACGATGATATTAATAAAAGATAAAAATCCCCATGCACTTTCACAAAAAAAAAGCGTGCTTACACATTAATGACATGGATAAATTCAAATTAACTTTCATTAAATGTACATATAAAAAAAAACGTTATATCCTATTATCAGCAATAAAAGGATACTTCAATATTAACTTAATTACAAAGAGCCTCAAAGGCAAATTTGATGACAAATTAACGTGTAAAGAATGAACTAGTAAATAAATTAGCGAAATATATGTATGTACTAGTTAAACTAGCCAAATCCATTCTCTTATGTGCATTATAAAAACAGATATACTACGCACATTTACACTCATTTATTGTATTGCCTACCTATCTACGGCATTTATTAATTATTATGATTATTATTATTATTATTATTATTATTATTATTATTATTATTATTATTATTTTTATTATTATCATCAGCAATCAACTCACTCATTACTATGCAAAAACGCTTCTTTCTTTATTTAAGAAACTTATTTTAAAAACTTAAAATCTTGCAGTTTCATAAATTACTAAATCCATTTCTTTTAAAAGAACAACACAAAATTAAAAAATAATAACATCTGCAATTTCTTAATATTTAGCTTTCATAACAATCAAATTCGAGGTTATAAACCTGCGAAATAACTTACATATAAACCCTCCATTCTATAGATTAGAAAAGGTCTGACAATCAGTCAGCGAAGCTTTTAAATGAACTACCAATAGATTTGAAAACTGAAAGATCTTTGAAAATAAAAGATAAAAATCCCGATGCACTTTCGTAAAAAAAATAAATAAATAAAATAAAAAAATTAAAAAGTGCTTACTTTTAATTAATGACATTGATAAATTCAAATACTTTTATTACATTTACTATCGTGGACATAAATAATGCACTATTGCTTGAGTCGATCATTTTTCAAAGTAACTTGGGTCTAATTTTAGATTAAATTTTCATCCAATCGTCTTTCAACAAGATACTTTAGCTACGCCCATTGATCACAGTGTGAAATCTAACAGTATTTTAGGTAAGCATAATATTTGGAAATATATTAGGTAAGCATAATATATTAGAGGTGGACCGGATAGTAATTTTTTACTATCCGCGGATGCGGATGCGGTTGCGGATATTCAATTGCGGATATCCGCAGATGCGGATGCAGATAGTTTAATTTTTTAGGAGTTTTTGCCATAAATTCTTGGAATTTTAAATATAATATCCAGAATCTATGTTACCAGGGTGTGGGACGGGGACCCAACTCTTGAACACCCCACCAACCTCTTTCCCCAACCTCCACCCATTTGGAAAAAGGTTATATATATATATATATATATATATATATATATATATATATATATATATATATATATATATATATATATATATATATATATATATATATATATATATATATAGCCAGTAATTCAGTATTACCTTCACACTTCACAGTTTCACATATTCCATTTGAAGTTAATAATTGGTAAGTTATTTTTTAGAAATAAAAGCTTTTGGGCTCTTTCAGGTGAAAGTTTGGTTCGCTTTTCGTCGTAAATGAGGCCTGCTCCACTGAAAAGACGCTCACTAGCAACACTAGTTGAAGGACATGCTAAATAAGTCCTTGCCAGCTCAGCAAGAAAAGGGAAACTTTTGCAATTATCTCTCCACCAAACCAGTTGGTCTTTATCTGCCTCCAAACGTGGGAGTTTCAGATAATTTTCAATAATCGATATTGTATCCTTTGACACTTCTGACTGTGATTCTTCATCGCTGCTGGAAGCTAGAAGATCTTTCATTGATTTAGCAATGCTTAAGCTAACAGATTTTGTTTCTTTTGTGTCTGAGAGCTTTTGCTTTTATTGAAAGGCGCTATTTTAGCTGTGTTCTATATCATCTTCATCGCATAAGCATCCTAATTTGATTTTAACATTCTGAGAAACAAGTGGTTTAAAAAATTTTGTTTTGTACCTAGGATCTAAAAAGGTTGCAATTGTATAAGCATCATCATTTTCCAGGTTTTCAAATCTGTCGTTCATCTCCTTCATTAATGTTTCAGTCATCCTTGAAACTCCCTTAGACTTAATAACATTTGTTAACACAACTTTCAATGTTGAAACAAGTGGTATCACATCTGACAAACATGATTCAGCTGAACTTATAGTCTTTGTTAATTCTTCAAAAGGCTTAAGGATATTAATACAATTATTTAAAATGTCATTTTCGTCAGCTGTTAGAGGCTTTATTTTTGTGCTGCTTGAAGCATAAAGGCAAATGGCCTCATTAATTTCGCTCATCCTCTCAAGCATATGCAAACTACTATTCCAGCGTGTTTGAATATCTTGCATGACAGAAAGTGGACGAACATTTAATCTTGTTTGTATTTTCTTCAGCTCATTTTGGGCTACAACGGAGTGATTGAAATGCGTAGCAATTAACCTACATTTGGTTATTAAATCGGATACACATTTTTGACTCATAATGGAATTTTTAACTACTATCTGAGTTTGGTGTGCAAAGCAATCTACATTTTTCACTCTTGCCAGAGAAAGTGCTTTTTTTATATTTGTGCCCGAATCCCTGACTACGCAGTGCACTTCATTTAATGAAATCTTCCATTTTGTCAGCATCTTTTCAAATACAGTTTCAAGATAGTCGCCTGTATGGCGCTCAGAAAGAGGTTCTGCATTCAATACAAAGTTTTGCCTTTGAAAGTTTTTATCGATTGCATGATACGTAATTTTTTACTATCCGCGCATGCGAATGCGGTTGCGGATATCCAATTGCGGATATCCGCGGATGCGGATATTGGAAAAATGATGCGGATGCGGATATCCGGTCCACCTCTAATATATATATATATATATATATATATATATATATATATATATATATATATATATATATATATATATATATATATATATATATATATATATATATATATATATATATAGTGAAAATAGAAACTTTCATGGGAATCCTTCTCTGGGGTCGAACCACCGCCTGTTGCGACTGAGAACGTCAAAGACTCGATACTCTACCGCTGAGCTATCCACGAACCCAAAAAAGTTCGTTTTAAGAACAGTTTCAAGCATACGAGCTCCCGTTAAGGTATCAGGTTTTCACCCTGTTGTTCCCTCTATCGTTCCTTTTTAAGATATTATTTAATTACAATGCTATAAACGAATCAGTAAATATGTATTGTGAAAATAGAAACTTTCATGGGAATCCTTCTCTGGGGTCGAACCACCGCCTGTTGCGACTGAGAACGACAAAGACTCGATGCTCTACCGCTGAGCTATTCACGAACCCAAAAATTTCGTTTCAAGAACAGTTTCAAGCATACGAGCTCCCGTCAAGGTATCAGGTTTTCACCCTGTTGTTCCCTCTATCATTCCTTTTTAAGATATTATTTAATTACAATGCTATAAACGCGGTGGTTCGACCCCAGAGAAGGATTCCCATGAAAGTTTCTATTTTCACTATACATATTTACTGGTGTATTTTTAGCATTGTAATTAAATAATATCTTAAAAAGGAACGATAGACGGAACAGCAGGGTGAATACCTGATACCTTGACGGGAGCTCGTATGCTTGAAACTGTTCTTAAAACGAACTTTTTTATGTTCGTGGATAGCTCAGCGGTAGAGTATCGAGTCTTTGTCGTTCTCAGTCGCAACGGGCGGTGGTTCGACCCCAGAAAAGGATTCCCATGAAAGTTTCTATTTTCACAATACATATTTACTGATGCGTTTATAGCATTGTAATTATATATATATATATATATATATATATATATATATATATATATATATATATATATATATATATATATATATATATATATATATATATATATATATATATATATATATATATATATATATATATATATATATATATATATATATATATATATATATATAAGGATAAATTAAGAATGGTTTTTTGCCGTATAATTCTTGTCAAAATATGTAAAAATAAATCGAGGATATCGATACACTACAATTATTCGATATTTTATCGTATCGACAAATTAAATAACGATGTGATATATATATATATATAATATATATATATATATATATATATATATATATATATATATATATATATATATATATATATATATATATAGGTCCATATTGAAACTGAATGAGTATCAATATAAATAACGATATTTTATCGATACTTTATCGTTATTTTTCTGGTAGAAATCGGGAAAAAGGTTACGATTTGGATTAAAATAGTAAGTTTTCATAAAAAAAATTGGACGTTTTTTTGGATGATTGTTTTTTTTTTTTTTTATTATTTTTTTTTCTTTTTTTTTTGTTTTTTTTTTTTGCAAAAAGTACATTTAAAGAAAACCAGTCGCTCTCTCTCTATCTCTCTTTCTCTGTGTGTGTGTGTATATATATATATATATATATATATATATATATATATATATATATATATATATATATATATATATATATATATATATATATATATATATATATATATATATATATATATATATATATATATATATATATATATATATATATCGAGCAGAAAGGTTTGTAGCAATGATTGGTTTTAAAATCTTACAATGATATATTAATCGACATATTAATAAGACGCAATTTTTAAAATTTTTGATCTTCGTAAAGAATTATATATATATATATATATATATATATATATATATATATATATATATATATATATATATATATATATATATATATATATATATATATATATATATATATGGTCAGACTTTGGTTTAAACTAGTTAAATATTTAAAAAACTACTGAACGTACGTAAAAAGGAATACATTTTTGAAGTCCTTGTTGAATTTTAGATAGGAAAATTGGAAAATATTTTAAAATAAATTTAAAAAAAAAAATCTTTGTGTACTATAAGTGGTGAACTAAAGAACCTAAGTCGACTTTATGTAACCTGAACTACCGGAGATGGCCGCTGTATACAAGCCTAACTGATGTATTACACCATATATTTATATATATATATATATATATATATATATATATATATATATATATATATATATATATATATATATATATATATATACATCTTTTACAGTTTTGTTAGTCATTAGAGAAATTTTAGTTATTCAAATTTCGGAAAATTTATTTTTAAAAAAAGACATTGCCAAACGTACGATTCTTCCGAGCCTTATAAAAATGTAAACTTTACTTATAAAAAAATTATCATAAGAATTTATTTTTATTTCCCAACTTTTTCTTACCTAAAATTCAACAAGGATTTCAAAAATGTATTCCTTTTTTGCGTACGTTCAGTAGTTTTTAGATATTTAACTGGTTTAAACCGAAGTCTGGCCTATATATATATATATATATATATATATATATATATATATATATATATATATATATATATATATATATATATATATATATATATATATATATATATATAGTT
>SEYY01001023.1:193283-206992 GCA_009176605.1 Armadillidium nasatum
CTCCAACAAAACTGCCATCTGTTGTTACTGATGTTCCTACTTCTGATGCACCTGATGTTCCTAACTCTGTTGCACCTGATGAGCCTGATGTTCCTTCCACTGATGTCTCTGATGTTTCTACTTCCGATGTCACTGATGGTCTTGTTCCCAGAAGAAACCCCCTCCGTCGAGTACGCTTCGATCCGTGAAGATGTTCACTCCGTGTCTCGGTGGGGAACTGATATATAGTGAACGTTTAAAAGTTACCCAAAAAATAGTAGAAACGTTTTCTATAACGAAAACAGAAAATTTATATTTTATGCATAACTTGTTTATACATATAATGTTTCTGTTCGTAAGAATCATTTAAAACTAATTAATAAAATAAAAATAAAGTTCTTTTTGTTATAAAAATTATTATTTATGTATAAAGATATAAAATATTAATTTAAAAAGTAAAACATATAAAATGTAATGTATATTATGTATATGTCCGTCTCAATTGTAAGCAATTTTTGTAAACAAATACTTGAAGCACGTTCCCTCCATTTTTACTCTACTTTTGCACGCAAAAAGCGTTTTGCGCGCGAAAAACCTCGAAGGGAAAACCATTTTAAAATATTATTATTAAAAGTAAAATATATTTTTTTTATAAAATATTTTATTAAATTTTCAATAAAAAAATGTTATTGTTCAAAATTTCGATTTTTAATGTATCTTTTTATGTATTATAAAATTAAATTATTAAATTATACTTTAGAATTAAAATAAATAAAATTTTGTATGTTATTTGAATATTAATTTGTAAAACTTTAATAATCATAACTTTGTAAGCAATTTTTGTTAAAAATAAGAAACCAAATAAAGTGAAAAAACCAATCATTTGTTAATTGATCCTTTACATTTTGAGATAATTTCAAAAGGTCGTTAGCAAATATTGTTACATTCACTTTAGTCAAGAAGCCTAAAGAAGAACCGCACCGTCGAGAAGAAGCTGTCCAAAAGCAGAAGAAGAAAACGCCACTACAGTAGCAGCAAAAGAAGGCGTCTCAGTTAAAGAAGTCCAACGCCTCTGCACCCGAAAGGAGACCTAGTTTGGCAGACCATTTGCCCTCGACTGTGGTTCCTCCTTGGACGTAGCCTGCCATCCAAGGCTACAGACGGTCCGCAGGCTAGAAGAAAAGTGGTGGCTACCACACGACTACCAGTCGGCATTCCACAAGGGGACTTAGAAAACACCCAGCCTCCTGATTGATCCCCCTGCGCTACTACAAAGTATAGGGACCTCCTGCACCACATAGTGGTAACTCCGGAGATAATTAGGTCCCTACATATTGGTAACCCTGGTCGTAGGTTACCATATATATATATTCCTAAAGGGAACACCGTTTTTAAAGGAAAGAACTTTACAAAAAGCTTTGCTCCTTTTTTGGACTTTATTCACTTAATTCTAATAATAAAAAGTGATTTAATAACAATAAGAGGACTAATTTTTCTTTTATATTTGTTAATTATAACAAAGCACAGTAACTCTCCCTACCCTTTTACTATTCTTTTCTGATGTCGATGTTTTATTATAATTACTGATAATAATTAAATGGTAATTGATAGTTCTGACGTTCGACTCGCTGCAACATCAAGGATTTTAAAAACGATAGTCTCAATAATAAGCCATTTACAAAAACATGTTTTATGATTGAAGGAAAATGTCGAAGTATTTCAGAATCTTTATTGACCACAAAAGGGGTGGGGTGTCAATTTCATTTCTAAATTGTTTTCCCCTCCCTTCAAAATCAACGTTTGAAAGTATTTGAATATTTTGTACATAATCCTTGGTAATTTTTAATTAGAATTAATCCGAGTAAAGCAAACATTTATTTAATCCTGAAAATTGTAAAATTTAAAATAAAAAATAAAAGTAAATAAAAAAAATAAAATAAAGTTGTAATTTGAAGTTGCTTCCCGCTATTATCATTACTTATTTATTTTATATTTTTTATTCCTTAATTCTTTCTCCTCAGCTTTCAGTAACTTAAAGCCCAGATATAGGTTCGAGAATTTCCTTTATTCCGCTTAGAAAGTTTTACTCTTTAGGAAACTGAGAGTTAAGGAAAGCTTCTTCGCAAGTCACGGGGAGTATTTGCTCTCCGTTTCTCAATTTATTGAGAATTTCAGTTTCTACATTCGAACTCAGAATAGTTCAATTTATCATCCTTTCCTTCATACAGAGGGACCACACAATCTTGAGGCACCTTACCCTTTTCCCAACGTAAATTAAACAGTCTTGCCAACCATTCTACCATACTCACCCCCATTTCCAACATTTCTTCACTTATTCCATCTAAACCTGTCGATTTAAGCCTTCTAACTTTCCTCAATGCTTTTCCTATTTCTTCTAACGAGATTTCCCCTCATTCCGTCCCACCAATTCTCCTACATAACTCTCCACCGTCACAGCCTCTCTTCTCATCTCTCTCACATTTAGTAATTTATTAAAGTACTCCATTCATCTTCCTCCAACCTCCCTTTCTTCTGTACCTGTAATCCCCTTTCCCCTTGCCTCCCTTTCATGCCTTACCTTGTTCACCTCCTCTCAAAACATTTTACTCTTTTTCATAAATTCCTCCACAATTTTATTACTCCATTTTACATCTGTTCTTTATTTCGCCCTTTTGTCTTCCTTTTTGGCTGTCCTCTTTTTTTTTTTAATAGGCCTTTTAGTGGCCTTTAAGGGCCTTTGGATGGTATGTGGAGGTTGAAAGAAGAAGGCTGGGATTTTTCTTTTATTTAACAAAATAAATAGGAATCTGGTATGCATACAACAAGTAAATAAAACAGGAACCCTGTCTGAAAGACAGAAAAAGAAAATAGTCAAATATCCCTATGAATGACACAATCCATATTCTTGGCCCTACACCGCATTAGTGCCATAAGAATATGCATTGTGACATTCACAATGGATAATTTGCAAATGTAGAAAAAATGCAACAATTTTGGTAAAGTAAAATTTGATATATATATATATATATATATATATATATATATATATATATATATATATATATATATATATATATATATATATATATATATATATATATATATATATATATATATATATATATATATATATATATATATATATATATATATATATATATATATATATATATATATATATATATATATATATATATATATATATATATATATATATATATATATATATAATTAATAACAACAGTAATAATACCAACAGTCATAAATAATATATATACTCTAAAAGAGGGAAAAAAATAAGAACACACACACACACACACATATATATATATATATGGTGTATTGTAAATAATCAAAAGTATATAGAGTATTATAATCATACCTAGCAACTTGCCAACCTGACTATGCCAGAGAAGTAGTAGGCATCCACTGATGACTGAGAACAATGATGCAGTGTGAAACAGGCCAAGAGGTACCTTCTGACGACGAAGACTACTCTGGAGGGCACTGAGAAGAAAGGAGAGAAGGACATAGAAAAAGGAATGTAAACTAAACCCATCTATGGTGCACAGAACCTAACAAAGCAAAAATAACAAAATTGGAAATAGGCTATGTGATATCAATTCTCACCTGTACAGATAACAAAGATGTTGATTGTATATGGTAGAGTGTAGATAATAATATTAATAACACTGCAATTAATTAATTAATAATCTTCTACCACAAAATCACTATTAGTAACAATGAAAAAATAATTGCACTCATAAGCCAAAAAACGTTGGTAGCCTCTAACGAAAGCGTCCTTTGTGTGACGTCACGCGGTAAAAAGAGACGCCGAAACGAAAAATTGGTTCCAAACAGTATAAATTACGAATACAGTAAGGTAAGGAGAGCCCTACTGGCTACAGAACCCCCTCCAAAGGTGGCAGTGGTTAAAGTCGGAAGCGAAGAGGAGGACGAACAGTTCTACCACTCTTTGTACGACGTAGTATAGCAGGGTGAAGCGCAGGTCTACTAGTCGAAGAAGAGGGAGAAGAAGAACCAGAAGAACGCTGTGATGGAGGAGGTGGCGGAGGCGAATCGGTAGAAGAAGGACGAGTAGGAGAGGGCGATCTGGCACATGTAGTGTTGGAGGAACGAAAGTAAGAAGAAGAGGAGAATCCTCGAAATCGTCCGGAGGGTCCGGAGAAGATTTGAAAAATGCAGGTTTAAGTCTATCGATGGAGACGACTTCCGTCGGACAAGGAAGCTGAAGAAAGGTTTTCTCCCGACGACTTAAAAGCTTATAAGGCCCCAAATATCGAGCTTGCAGTAGAGCTCGATGAGAGTCGAGGCTGACGAAAACGTGTGTACATGTTGCAAGATCTTTCGGTTGCAAGATCTTCAGGGATTACTGTCGTCTTCAAACTCCAGGAACTCACGCTACTTATATTTCATCCCGGAATCATGCAAAATCTATCCTTCGTAACACTAAAAACTCATTTCTCAGTAGAAAATGCAATCTTTCTGGTTCCTCTTCATCACGTTCTTTCTGGCATTTTGCATAAAATTTCAACTCTACCTTTGCTTCTTCCTTTTTCCCTCCTTTAACATTTTCCGACGGCAAAACTGCTGTTTTACCTTCTAAAGCTGAACTCTATGCTCAAACTTTTGCCTCTAATTCAACCTTAGACGATTCCGGAGCTATTCTTCCTCCTTCAACCCCCTCTAACTCAATTATGACTAAAATTAGAATTTCTTCTAAAGATGTCATTTCTGCTCTCTGAGCTTAATACTAAGAAGGCGTACGGTCCTGATGGCATTCCTCCTGTGGTTCTCAAAACTTGTGCTTCCGAGGTTGCACCGTGCCTCGGTAAACTATTTCGTCTTTGCCTCTCTACTTCAACCTTCCCTTCTTGCTGGAAACGTGCGCTCATTCAGCCTGTGCCGAAGAAGGGGGACCCCTCTCAACCCTCCAACTACCGTCCTATTTCTTTGACCTCCGTTCTCTCTAAAGTTTTCGAATCTATCCTTAACAGGAAGATTTGGAAACATCTCAATTCTTCTAATCTTATCTCGAATCGCCAGTATGGCTTTCGTAAGAAACGCTCTACTGGTGATCTTTTTTCCCTTCTCTCTGACTCTTGGTCCTCCGCTCTTCGGCATTTCGGTGAATCTTTTTATGTCGCGCTGGACATATCGAAAGCCTTCGATAGAGTCTGGCACAAAGCTTTGATATCTAAACATCCCTCTTTCGGTATTTATCCTTCTCTCTGTGATCTTCTCACTAATTTTCTTTCCGGTCGTTTTATAGCAGCTGTTGTAGACGGCCACCGTTCTTCCTTTAAATCTATTAATAGTGGTGTTCCTCAGGGTTCTGTCCAATCCCAACACTTTTTCAACACTTTTTCTACTTTTCATTAATGACCTTCTCTCTACTACCTCATCTCCTATCCACTCCAATGCTGATGACTCCACCCTTCATTATTCCTTCCAGTTTGAAAAACGTCCCACCCAACAGTAGTTGATAGACTCGAGAAGGGTATCCTTGGAGCAACTAACCTCTGATCTTTCACTTATTTCAAATTGGGGCAGAGAAAACATGGTTGTTTTCAATGCCTCAAAAACTCAATTCCTTCATCTCTCCACTCGACACAATCTTCCACACAACTAGACTTCTTATTCAAAAACACACAACTCAAGCCTTCATCTGTTCTTAATATTATTGGTGTTTCTTTTTCTCGTGATCTTTCTTGGAAAAATCACATTACTTCTCTTTCCAAACAAGCTTCTAAGAGGTTGGGTGTTCTGAGGCGCGTTCAGAATTACTTCACGCCACCCCAGTTGCTTGCTCTATATAGGGGTGTTGTTCGCCCCTGTATGGAGTATGCTTCGCACATCTTTGGTGGTTCCACACACACAGCTCTCTTAGAGAAGGTGGAGTCTAGGGCATTTCGTCTCATCAATTCTCCTGCTCTTAATAACTCTTCAATCTCTTTCTGCCCTTCGAATTGTTGCGTCACTCTCTCTCTACTATCGCTATTACAACAGACACTGCTCTTCAGAACTCTCTCGTCGCATACCTCCTCCATTGAGAAGAGCTCGTGCGACACGCCTTTCTACAAAGTCTCATCTTACATATACTCTACCGGTAAAGTCTGGAACACACTCCCTTCATCTGTTTTCCCAACTTCCTTTGACTTAATACTTTCAAACGTCGTGTATCTAGACACGTCGGCCTCCATCGACCATGACGTAGATCTTTCCCAACTCCGTTGGAATTTGGTAGGCCTCTGACTTTTGCTCACAGGAGGAGATATAAAAAAAATATATATATATATATATATATATATATATATATATATATTATATATATATATATATATATATATATATATATATATATATATATATATATATATATATATATATATATATATATATATATATATATATATATATATATATATATATATATATATATATATATATATATAGTGACCAAATTATCTCTGTTGTGACCAATGTATGGTCCAGGAGGTCACTACACTTTGTTGTAGCGAAGTGGGATAGATGAGGAGGCTGGGTATTTTCAAAGTCCCCTTGTGGAATGCCGACTGGTAGGCGTGTGGTAGCCACCACTTCTCTTCAGGCCTGTGGAAGGAACGTCTTTAGCCTCAGATGGAAGGCTACTTCAAAGGAGGTACCACAGTCGAGGGCAAATGGGTTGCCAGACTGGGTTTCCTTTTGGTAGCAGAGGCGTTGGAACTTCTTCTGGGACGTCTTCTTTGGACTTCTTCTGGGACGTCTTCTTCGGTTTCTGTTGGAGCGGCTTCTTCTGGACAGTTCTGCTGTAGTAGTGGTTTCTTCTTCTGCTCCATGGATAAAGTGAAAGTTTACTGCTTATTCTACACTTTCTGATAATTATCTCAATATTTGGGAAGGTATAAGAAAAGTAGATAGTTTTCCACTTTATTTTTTTATTTTTAACAAAAATGTTGTACAAAGTTAAGATTATTAAAGTTTTACAAAATCATATTTTTATCAAATTTTATATATTTATATTATAAAATATTATTTTATAATATATTTAAACATTACATAATAAAATATATTAAAATCGAAATTATGACATAAACATTTTTTTTATTGAAATTATAATACAATATAACATTAAACAAATATATTTTATATTTTATAGTTTTTATAATGGTTTTACCTTAAAGTTTGGCGCTAAAATGAGATCAGAAAAAGCGCCAAAATAAAGTAAATTTTGGAGGGAAAGTGAATTAAGAATTTGTTTTAGTAATAATTTACAATTTACATTATATTTTAAATGTTTTATTTTTTTAAGTAATAGTTTATATTTTTATACATTAATTATAATTACTTTTATCACAAAAAGAAACTTGGTTTTTATTTATCACTGGTTTTACCTGTCTTTTTCTTATTTAAAAAAATATTCACACTTTCACAAGATAATGCTTTAAAATACTTTCTATTAAAGAAAACATTATTTTATATTTTTGGGTAACTGTTTAAAATGACACTATATATATATATATATATATATATTATATATATTATATATATATATATATTATATATATATATATATATATATATATATATATATATATATATATATATATATATATATATATATATATATAAATGGTCAGCAGTCAAAAGGAGAGAGCTTCGCAAAATTCACTTGCCCACTTCATATTTTGGTGTTGCCCCACCCCTGTCTGTGTCTACACTTATCTATAATTTGATTTGTATTTTTTATGCTTATTTGTATTTTAATATATCTTTATAAAAATTCATACAACCAACCATGGGTGTCCTCTGGGGGGTTAGGGTAGCTGCTCCCCTAGAATCTATTTATTATCACTTTTAAGAGATGTTTTATAAAGCGTTTTCCTTGTTGTAAACCTGACCTTACTTAACTTGCTTAAAATAACGAAATAAATACTTTACTTGGCTTAACTAGATTTGACTTGACACTTCTGTTATGTGGAATTTTAATAATATATGGCGAAGGTGGGTTACTATCGTCATTTTCTCACATTTATCATGCCGATACGTGGTTTTCTCACTCATTGCCTGGGCTATTTTAATTTGTAGATAAGAATAGCTTTGTTGTTCCATCCATGTGCTTCTTTTTTAATATATATTTGTATTTCTAGATTCTAAATTTTGTGTTCAGCAACAATATTCTCAATCCTGTGTTAAGTGTTTAAGGTTCAAAGTAGCATAAAAATTACCACGCCGTGACACCGTTGTTCTTTCATTGCTCTTCACACAAAGTAAATCTGGTATTAAATGATTTGAACATAATATCTGAAATCAGCAATACTGTGGAAACTATAAAGTACATTATTAAGTTTTTCCGCAAGTCAGTCTTGAGAAGAAAATTAATGCCCAAACATCCCAAGCAGATGGTCTAAAAAAACAAGTGCATCAAAGTGTTTAAGGAGCACTTTGCATGAATAATGGAAGCGTTAATGCCACCACAAGAAAAACTGCCTTTCATTTGTATTCAGCGGCATGTTAGTCGTCATTTATCAAGGATGTGATATTGATCGCTGAATACTCTGCTGTTTTAGAGCCAGTTGTGAATAATCTCTAATCCAAGACCTTGGATGTCGTCAAAACCTCGCATTACATTCAACGCATTGTAGAAATGCTTAAGCACCATCGTAAGAATGAAAAGAAAAACACCAATGAAGTGTTAAGAGAGGCTAATCAATTTACCGAGCAACTAGGATGGATCTGAATATACCATGGGTTGTTGGTAGCCAGCAACAAATCCCACGGAATTCTGGAGAAGACCCTTCATAATTCCGTATCTGGATTCAATAACCTCTTCTTTAAAATTACGGGTTTTAACGAAAATACACCTTTGCCTTTGCATTGACATATCTACATCCTTTCCACATGTTACACATGACAATCGATAAATTAAAGGAAAAGGTAGCTTCATTTTACAGCTTTTACCATTTAGATGACCAAGAAGCAGAGCTGAAACTTTGGAACAAAATTTTAAAAGGCAAGAAACTTAAAGGTTTAAAGGAGACTGAACCTTTCTTTTCGGCAACGAAAAGGCTGCTGATTCTACTTGCCCAGCCATGCACCACCAGTATAGTAGAGAGCTCTTTCAGTACTCTACGAAAGATCAATTCTTTCTTACGAAACACTTGGAGAGAGAACAGGTTGAACGGGCTGTCTATGATAAGTGTACACAGAAAATTTGTGTTTGACAATTATGATAACTTTATCAAACAGTAGTTGATAAATTTGCCATTAACCCAAGAAAATTACTTTTTTTAATAATATCAATTATTTATTTGCAACTGTTCCATATGTGCATTTTTCATCATTTCATATTGTTTTTGATATTTTATTGTATTACTAAAATAATAAATATTAATTATTTCCCTATCCAAACAAATGTTTCTAGTTTAATATGTTTACTTCTATCCCTGTAAGTTCTATAAAATTTTAAACTGTCCTCCCATAGGTTGAAGCTGGCGACGCCCATATATATATATATATATATATATATATATATATATATATATATATATATATATATATATATATATATATATATATATATATATATATATATATATATATATATATATATATATATATATATATATATATATATATATATATATATATATATATATATATATATATATATATATATATATATATATATATATATATATATATATATATTAGTGATGGCATCCGCATCCGCGCATGCGGATGCGGAACATCCGCACAAAAATCAACATCCGCATCCGCATTTTCGAAAATTCAACATCCGCATCCGCACTTTCGGAAATTCAACATCCGCATCCGCATCCGCACTTTCGAAAATTCAACATCCGCATCCGCACTTCTCCAAAATTCGACATCCGCATCCGCATCCGCATCCGCATCCGCAAATTAGAAAATATGACATCCGATCCATCACTAATATATATATATATATATATATATATATATATATATATATATATATATATATATATATATATATATATATATATATATATATATGCGAATTGTAGATCAAGAGTGAGGGTGAAGAGAGATTTATCGGATTGGTTTAGCATAGGAGTGGGATTGAGACAGGGGTTTGTAATATCTCCATGTTATTTAATCTATTAATGAATGGTTTACTTAGAAAAATGGAGAGAGAAGGGAAGAGTATTACGTTGAGAAATATGAAGGGTGAATGTGAAGTGAATGTTTTACTTTTTGCGGATGATGCGGCATGTGTTGGTGGCAGAATCTGGAGAAAAGATGAGAATACTTGTGATAGAGTTTGAAGGAAAATGTGCAAAGACGAGATTGAAATTCAATCCAGCGAAGAATAAAGATACGAGGATTGGAGGTGGGGATGAGGAAATGTGGAGGGAGGAATTAGTTTGTAGAAGTGTGAGAATGGAAACTTGAGGAGGTGAATGAATTCAAATATCTAGTAATGTTGGGTGGAAGGTAAGGGTGGGACGGAAAAAGGAATAAAGAACAGAGTGGTAGAAGGAATGAAAGTATTGGGGGGCCTAAGAAAAGTATGGAAGAAAGGAAAAATTTCTAAAGAAATAAAGATAAGAATGTTTGAATGTATGTGTTCACCTTCTGTATTGTATGTGTGTGAAACATAGACGATAAGTGCTCGGTCGAGAAAAAGTTTCAATGTCTTTGAGATGAAAGATTTGAGAGCGATATATAAATTGAGAAGGATTGATAGGATTAGAAATGAAAGAATAAGGGAGATGTGTAAATGGAAGAAGGGTGTAATTGATAGAGAGGAGGAGGATGTGCTAAAATGGTTTGGACATATGTGAAGAATGAAAGAGAACAGAATGGTTGGCAAGGTACGTAGATCCGATGTAGATAGGGGAAGGGTAGGGGGAGTGGAAGGCCGAAGTGGAGATGGATGGATGGAGTGAGAGTGATTTTGATGGAAGGAATTTGAGTTTAGACGAGGGTAGAAGATTTGTGGAGACAGAGATGGAGGGAGGTGGTGAAAGCGGTTGAAAGGTAAGAATAGTTATGTTTGTAAGGGAATTGTGGAGGCACCACCTCACGAAAGTGGGAAAGGTGATAGTGATATATATATATATATATATATATATATATATATATATATATATATATATATATATATATATATATATATATATATATATATATATATATATATATAATATAATCATCCGCATCCTCATCAAAATTAACATCTGCATCCGCATCCTCATCAAAATTAAGATCCGCATCCGCATCCGAACTTTTCGAAAATTCAACATCCGCATCCGCATCCGCATCCGCACTTTCGAAAATTCAACATCCGCATCCGCATCCGCACTTCTCCAAAATTCAACATCCGCATCCGCAAATTGGAAAATATGACATCCGATCCATCACTAATATATATATATATATATATATATATATATATATATATATATATATATATATATATATATATATATATATATATATATATATATATATATATATATATATATATATATATATATATATATATCAGAGGTGGGCTTAAGCGCAAAAGCGCAATTTGCGCTTTGGCGTTTTGCGCTAAATTTCGAAAATGTGCGCTTTTGCATTTTGCACCTAACAACTTTTTTAAGAGCGCAAAAGCACAAATTTGCGCTTTAAAAAATATTTTGCGCTTTTGCGGAAGTTTTTTGAAATTAGCGCTTACCAATTTGCGCTTCATCATTTTTCTTAATAAAAACAATTTTGGACTTATATTTCAGTTTCTTATTTAATCAGCCAAATTTTATTACTCTTTCTGCTAATTAAAAGTTAATACTTAAACTAGGAATGCCGATATATAAAAAAAATATCGATATTTAAAAAATATCAAATTGTCCTCAATAATAAAAGATATTGTTTATATATATATATATATATATATATATATATATATATATATATATATATATATATATATATATATATATATATATATATATATATATATATATATATATTATTTTTTTTTTTTTTTTTTTTTTTTTTTTTTTTTTTTTTTTTTTTTTTTTATATATATATACTCACAACTTTTCCCACAAACGTGGGGTGTTGACTACCAGAAGTCACAACTTAACAGCATTCATCCCCTCACCAATCTTTTCCATTCATTCCTGTCCTCCGTCAACCGCAAACCCTCCTTCCATCCCAACCCCCTATCCCTCAATAAGTCCTTGACCCCACTTACCCAACCTCCCCTAGGTCTCCCCCTACCTTCTTACACCTTCAACTTCCGATATAAACACCTTTTTAGCTAATCTCTCATCATTCATCCTACAAACATGCCCAAACCACCTCAGCATGTTCTGCTCAGCTCTCTCAACCATACTCCTTCCCCAAGCACATTGCTCCTTTATTCTCACATTCCTAACTCTATCTCTTCTACTTACACCACATATCGCTCTCAGACCTTTCATTTCGAAAACTTCTACCTTTTTTCTTTTTCTCGCATTTAACCTCCACACCTCGCTTCCATACATAACAACCGGAACACAACATCCCTCAAACATTTTCTTCTTCACTTCTCTTGTCAACCTTCCTCTCTTCCAAATATCCCTCAAGCCTCCCAAAACTTTCTCCCCCTCTCTTATTCTATATCCAACTTCGTCACCCTCACAAACATCACCCCCCTCAAAATTCACACCCAGATATTTAAAAGATTTAACCCATTCCAATCTCTATTCCCCACCTACAACCCTATCTACACTCTCCCCATTTTTCATCCATAACACTTTACTCTTTCCTGCGTTCACTCGTAAACCTAACTCATCACAACATTTTACAAACTCATCCACCAAAACTTTCAAACCCCCTTGTGACTCAGACAAAAGTACAACATCATCCGCATATAATAACACATTCACATTCCATATATCTTGATGATCATTCATTCTCACCCCTTTACCTTCTCTTTCCATCAACCTCACCACTTTATCTATAAATAAATTAAACAAACCCGGAGACATAACACAACCCTGTCTCAAACCATTATTCACCTCAAAAAAATCCGTTTCCATTCTATTTATTCTGACACACGCTCTACTATTCCTATAAAGTGATCTAATGCCCTCAATTACTTTCTCCTCAATTTCATACTCCCTCAAAACCTCCCACAGTTTATTCCTATCCACCCTATCATATGCTTTCTCTAAGTCCATAAAACACATATACACATCCTTCCCTTTTTCTCTCTTTTTTTCTTCAATCATTCTTAAAGTAAAAACCTGATCCATACACCCTCTTCCTTCTCTAAAACCTCCTTGTTCTTCACAAATCATTTCATTAATCCCAATCTTATTCAATAATTTTCTACCATACACTTTACCCACTATACTAAGCAAACTTATACCCCTATAGCTCCCACATTCAAATTTATCCCCCTTTCCCTTAAATAAAGGAACTATACAGGCATCTTGCCAATCTTGAGGCACCTTCCCCATTACCCAACATAAATTAAATAACCTCATTAACCAATTTACTACACTTACCCCCCCTTCCACTAACATCTCACCACTTATCCCATCCAAACCTGTCGCCTTACTCCTCTTTACTTTCCTCAGAGCTATACTTATTTCTTCTAACGAAATTCCACCAACAACCTCTTGGGTCAATCTACCCCTTTCACTCTCCAGCACCTCTACTTCCCTCCTTACCTCATTCACATTCAA
>SEYY01001023.1:207092-229446 GCA_009176605.1 Armadillidium nasatum
TTCAACAGACGCGAGATAGATCGAAGGCCACGAACGTTATCAAAGGTAATAGAAAGCCCCCGTCTACGCCCAACCAAACGAACACTCAAATTAGGCATTTAAAAAAAAAAAAAAAAAAAAAAATCACGCACTCACTAACTCACTCCGCAAGCGCACATGCACACACTCTAGCACACAATACATTAAACTAATTAAAATAATTATTGTTAAAATTATTAAAACTATTAAAATCAATTTTGAAAATATTAAAGCTATAATTATTAAAACAAATTATGATGTAAAATTTATACTACAGAAATTCAATTTATAGATCGAAGAAAATAAGTAGCAAGTTTAAAACAGTAAAAGTTTACTTACTATAAAATTAAAACCATACTTATCTTTCATTCGTCAAACTTCATTGACAATAAAATAACCTATAATTAATTAAAAACACTAAAAAATTAAAACACAGAACACTGAAGAAAAAAAAATGAACAACACATTTAAAAACACAAAAAAAAACACAAACACACACACTAGCAATAGAGAACTATAAAACACAACTTTTCACTAAGAGAGCCAAACTATATAATTTAACATGATATCTAACGTTTCGGCTATTATAACTAAAGCCATCATCAGAGAAGTCTGAAAACAAAACAGAAACAGTATGTATGAAATAATTGAAATAATGAACAAATAAAAAAATAATAGAAAATAACAAATAAAACAACACAAAACAAAAAGTAAACAGAAACACATAATATAAAAAAATAAACATACAAATCAAGTATATAAACAGAACTGAATAAAAGTTAGTTTACATCTAGATCAAATTTATTAAAAGAGTAGTTGGTTGGTAAATATGTGATTTATAAAGAAACGGATCAAATAAAGATAAAATACAGCACACTCACACACATAACACACACACACACACACACACACACACACACACATACATATATATATATATATATATATATATATATATATTTATATATATATATATATATATATATATATATATATATATATATATATATATATATATATATATACATAAACCACATATATACACAAACAAGCTCACATACAAATAAATATACACAGAGACATACATTTAAAATAACATAAATAAACACACAACACACAAATATGCACATACATATAAAAAATATAAACACATGTACAATAAAAATACAATATATAATTTTTGAACTTCTTACTGTTCACATTTCCATTGAGGTGCTATATATTGTATCTTTATTGTACATGTGTTTATATTTTTGTATTTCTGGGCATATTTGTGTGTTGTGTGTTTATTTATGTTATTTTATATGTATGTCTCTGTGTATATTTATTTGTATTGTGCTTGTTTGTGTATATATGTGTTTATATATATATATATATATATATATATATATATATATATATATATATATATATATATATATATATATATATATATATATTATATATATATATATATATATGTGTGTGTGTGTGTGTGTGTGGTTAAGTGTTTGTTTGTTTGTTTCAGTTTTTTATACTCCTTTTATTTAACAACTAACTACATTAATAATAAATTTGATCTAGATGTTTACTAATTTTTATTCAGTTCTGTTTATTTACTTGATTTGTATGTTTATTTTTTTTTATTATGTGTTTGTTTACTTTTTGTTTTGTGTTGTTTTATTTGTTATTTTCTATTATTTTTTTATTTGTTTATTATTTCAATTATTTCATACATATTGCTTCTGTTTTGTTTTCAGAGTTCTCTGATGATGGCTTGAGTTATAATAGCCGAAACGTTAGATATCATGTTAAATTATACTAATCTCATAATATAAATGTTACGTTCATTTTTTGTTTTCCTTTTCTTGCTATATATATATATAATATATATATATATATATATATATATATAATATATATATATATATATATAATATATATATATATATATAATATATATATATATATATATATATATATATATAATATATATATTAGAACAAAGCATTCCAGAAGAAAGAATAACTGCTACGAAAAATGCTTTAGAAACACTACCTATGGCTCATTATCACACACTTAAATTCCTTATAATTCATCTAGGAAGGTAAAAATATTTCAGTTGATTTTCCTCTTGTTTATGTACAGTCGTGAACAGAAGCTCGTTCCTATTAAGCTGGAAATAAATATTTATATAAAATGAAGATCATTTCATAAAAGCTCTATTTAGAATAAAAAGAGAATAAAAACATTGAGAGGAGCTTAATTGAACTGTGATTGGCTGAATCTGAGATGATCTCCATTTTATATAAATATTTATTACCAGCTTAATAGGAACGAACTTCTGTTCACGACTGTACCTAGATTTTAAATATTAGTTTTTGTAAATATTCTTTTATTGCATTTACAGTTAAGTTCGTTCAGAAATTCAGAAATCATAAAAATTTATGATGCTTTGTATTTTTTTTTTTTACATCAGTTTTTCAGAAATTTAAAATTATTCATAGTTTTTATTTTTATTTCCAATTCTTTAATACCAGATGATATAAAACCACATAATAATTAGTATAATCATGTTTTTCTCTTTCAGAGTTTGTGAACATAGCTCTGTAAATAAGATGTCGGCCACAAGTTTAAGCACTATCTTCGGTCCAACTTTGATCAACTCCGAATCTGAAATTAATCAAATGCAACCTGAAGACCTTCTAGCATTGAAATTAGCTGCTCCAGAGCCCAGAGTCATTGAAATGTTAATAATTCTACATAAGGATATATTTTTATAAAATATCCACTTTTTTATCATTATTTTGTATACACTCAAAGTTTATCCGTCCATCTGCTTACCTGTAAGTTGTTATATTTCTAATATATAAGAAAACAATGTCATATGATACTTATATCTTTACAATGCATTTAAATATCTGCAAATTATATTTTGTAATAAAAGTTGTACTTATAATTTATGCTTTTATTTTATTTTATTAATTTCGTCAGTAATTCTTTTTGGGTATCAATTAAAAAGTAAAAACGCATAAGCTAAGATTACCAGACGTCCCGTATTTTCCGGGACAGTCCCGTTTTTTGTCTTATCTCGTTTTTTAATCAATTGTCCCGTAATTTAAAACTAATAAATATAAATCCAGATTTTGATGCTTATTTTAGGATTTATACGTTGGTAAATGTGATGAATCTTAAAATTTATAAGCTACAAGCAGCATATACGCATGAAATCGTTATACTCATAAATGATAGCGAAGGCAGAAGACTGAGAAGAGATCATGTTTGAAGCATGTAAATGCCAACCTTGGAGTATAAGAATTTATGTACGTGATTAGGCGAGGGTACGAAGCGTGTTAAAATGGTCTATGAACGTTCTGTTTGGGAGCGTATTATTTTTGTGCTTTAAAGGTTAATTATAATATATTTGGGTATATATTTTATAATTTAAAGAACAATAACACTACTCGTGTTCTAATTAGTTATCAATTTTTAAAACCACTAAATTAAAACGGTAAGAATGATAATACTAAAACGAGTTAAAAAATAAAAAAGATCATAACAAAGGTGAAGATTAAAAAGAAAAACTGTGTGACGGTTCGAAACTAAACTTACTGTTCCCTCATCAGAGGAAACAATAAGTTTAGTTCCGAAACGTCACACAGTTTTTCTTTTTAATCTCCACCTTTGTTATAATCTTTTTTCTTCTTTGTTAACTAGTTTTAGTTATTGTGATGTGCTTGAGATGTGTTCTGGTCTGAACTTATGTGACGACTGTGATTTACACAAACCAAACCATTGAGCTTTTATTGATGAAGGAAGAATGGCAAGAAGGATATATATATATATATATATATATATATATATATATATATATATATATATATATATATATATATATAATATATATATATATATATATATATATATATATATATATATATATATATATATATATATATATATATATATATATAATATATATATATATATATATATATATATATATATATATATATATATATATATATATATATATATATATATATATATATATATATATATATATATATATATATATATATATATATATATATATATATATATATATATCAAGGAACCAGCTGTAAAGTAACGTAAAACAAAAAGAAAAATGTTTGCTACCTTCCAATGCATGGTTGAGACCATATTTACCATTTCTTAAATATGTCAAAGCATTCATTACCTATAGATAGGGTAAATTCATGATTGTTAAAACATTAAGAAATAATAATTCTTTTTGAGTTTCCACCTTACACATGTAATAAAATATATAGGATAAATTTGTTATGAAATGATATATATTATATAGGTAGAAAATCTGTGAAACTAAGCTATTACCTGGGGAATGTGTGCTGAATAAGCTGGACGATCAGGAAGACAGCTGTGACTGGTTGACAGATTGTTAAAGTGGCAAGTGACTACACATGGGAAAAGAGAAAATACATAGTAGGAAAAGAAAATAGTAACACTAAGGAATAAAATGTGTACAAATATAAGCTGGTACTAGGTTAGGATTGTCACCGAGGCTAAAAGTTTATAACACTCACTAAGATGAAATGAATAAAACAGCTGGATATTTATAAGAGTTAATGCAATCCTTATCAGGCAAGATGAAGCTTGAGAAAATCAAAATTCAAAAAGGTGAATTAGAAGTACGATTTCAAAAACAAACAAGGATAGGATTTTGTACACGCTTCAACTCTAGAGAACCGTAGGCAAAAAGAAACTAGTAGTTTCCAAATAAACGGTATGGTGCAGCCTCGTTCATCCACCAAGTCGGCTACAGGATTTCCCTCCTAGATCTTGCAAAACAGCTTGTCACTGAAACCGAAGAGGAAGACGCTCTGTTCTGCTAGATCGTGTCCGTCCTACCAGGGAAGGACGTCAGAGAATACCGCCAGGTGAAAGGGTTGAGTTAGAATCGGACAAAGCGGCGGTTGTGGAATCTGCAGTTGAAGAGGCAGAGGAGGTGAAGTAGACGGAGAAGAAATAGGAGGAGATGGATTAATATGAAAATCTGGCACATGTTATGTAGCAGGAATTAAAAATGCAGGTTTTGGAGAGTCCGTGAAGTCGATTGAAGGGTCCAAAGAGGACTCGAAAATGCAGGTTTAAGTTTTTCAATAGAGGCGACTTCTGTCCGCCGGATACGTTGGATCACAAAAATCTTCTCACTACGACTTAAAACCTGGAAGTGGCCATCGTGCAGAGCTTGCAGCGGTGGTCGATGTGAACAAAGCATGAGTGCAAGTAGCAAGCTCTTTTGGAATAAAAGAGTGTATGTTTAGTGTTGGAGTAGCAGAAAGTTTCCAAGAGGTGGAACACTGACGGAGACGAGAAAGAAATACTAAGGGATCAGCACAGAAACCTCGAGATAAAATGAAAAATTCACCTGGGAGACGAAGAGGAGAACCATAGACAAGTTGAGTGGCTGTGCTCTTCAAATCTTTCTTCAAAGAAAAACGGATGCAAAGAAGGACAAAAGGAAGAGCTTCCGTTCACTGATCTGTAGAAGGATGGGCGGCGAGAGAAGCTTTCAACTGACGGTGAAAGCGCTCCTCCATGCCGTTAGCTACAGGATGGTAAGCAGTTGTTCGAATGCGTGAGGTACAAAAAGAGACATGAAATCGAGCCATAAAAAGGATTCAAACTGACTTCCCTGGTCAGTCGTGATTGTCTCTAGCACCCCGAAGCAAGATACGCAAGTGGCCAAGAAAGCTTTGACAACAGTATCAGACTTGATGTCTGTGAGAGGGGTGGCTTTAGTCCATCGTGTAAAGCGGTCGATGCAGGTGAGAAGGAAGAATAACCATCGGAAGGAGGCATGGTACTTACGAGATCAATATCATTATTTTGGAACCTCTCACCTAGAGGAAAAAGACACCAAGATGTACCTTGGTGTGTCTGGTAATCTTATTCCTTTGGCAGGAGAGACAACCGCACATGCACGTCTTTGTGCATGTGCGGCCACAAGAAACGGAAAGCTATGATGAGATTCTGTGTAGCAGCAATTCCCTGACGGGACAGTTCATGCAGAGAGTGGTAGACTTGTTTCCTGAAAGATGAAGGAACAAGAGGACCAGTAGAAGTATCACAGACGAGTTGTCGGGTCATACCAGTCAATTGAAGCCTCTGTAGTTGCAGAGAAGTGTCATCAGGAAGAGGAGTGTCATCTGTCTCCTTAGCAGCCTCCATATACTCAAAATTATCCGGGGATAGAGAAGAATGGGAATTAATCTATATCCTAGAGAGGGCATCGACGGTGTGGTTGTCTACACCATGAATATGTCTGATGTCCTTGGTGAACTGCGAGACATATTCGAGATGCCTAGCCTCACGTGGAGATTGGCAGTCGTTGCGAGACTGCATGGCGTTAGTTAAAAGTTTATGGTGTCTCAAAACATGAAAGAAACGTCCCTCAAGAAAATAAACAATGGTTAGAAGTTCACGAATGAAGACACTGTACCATGCTTCTTGGAGGAGAAAGCAAGAGGCACTCAAATCCCCTTCTGGTACTGCTGCAGAACACCTACTGAAAATGTCGAGGCGTCGACCTGAAGGCGAGTGAGGGCAGACTCCTATGAATACACAAGAACTGTAGCGTCTGCGAGAGCAGACATGGCATCCTGGAAGGCCTGAGGAGCGGTGTCGGTCGATCTTTTCTGCTTCTTGAAAAGAGATGTAAGAAGAGCTGCTGCCGCAGGGATGAAGCGGTGATAAAAGGTTATCATGCCAAGGAATTTGTGAATTTGACGCTGATTTTCGGGAAGTGGAAAATTGCGAATAGCTGTGCCCCGATCTTGGAGAGCAGAACTACTTGTACATAGATTGTGTGTCCTAGAAAGGTGAAGGACTTAACCCCAAGAACACATTTGTCAGGGCTAACCTTATGCTATATTCGTGAAGTCTGGAGAAGACTGCACGAAGATGGGCTTTATGAAGCTCAGGAGTGGGAAGACCACGGATCACAGAGTCCATGACTCTCTGGAAGCTCTGTGCGGCGTTCCTGAGTCCATATGGCATACGGAGAAACGAACAACCCAAAAGAAGTAGTGATAGCTGTAATAGGAATATTCTCCTAGGAGACGGGAATCTGATGATAGGCAGGAGCCAAATCTACCTTAGAGAAAACAGAACGGTCATGGAGATGGGATGTATGTACAGTCGCTGCGTTGGGGGCACGGTAGTCTCCACAAGGACGCTGATCTCCCGGAGTGAATTTGGGGACAAGATGCAAAGGGGAATTCCACGCAGATTTCGAAGGGCGAATGAGGCCGACTTCCAGCATGCGGTCGAATTCAGCTCGTGCGACTTTGAGCATCTCAGGTGCAAGTCGGCAAGGACGAGCAAAAGTGGGTGTGCTTGAGGTTTCAGTGTGGTGCTCCACATTGTGTAGGGCTGGAGTGTGAGAAGAAGACGGCTTGAGGAGAGAAGGAAATTCCTGTGAAAGAATAGAAGAAAACTCAAAAGGTTGAAAAAAAGAAGGGCCGACGGTGGAGATCCGAATGGGATGGATATCGGTGAGGAACTTCGAGCCTTAATAGATGTAAAAACATCGACAAGACTTCGGTTACGGATGTCTACCACATGGTTGAAGTGTTCTAAAAAGTCTGCACCCAGGATAGGTTGTTGCACGTCGGCGTTGACAAAAATCCACCGAAAGGTTGCAATTTCGCTGTCCGTACGTAGAAAGAGAAGTACCATTTGCTGCGTGAAAAGCCACACAAGGAACTTTAACAGAAGAAAAAGAAGAATAAGGGTCCTTCGGGAAGAGTGAAATCTCTGCACCGGTGTCGACCAGATAAATGAAGAGAGGTGGAAGGCTCGAAGATGCGAAAGATCCGGTGCTGTGGTTGCGGTTTAGGTGGAAGAGAGTAGTTTCAGGGCCAGTATCAATAACCGCCTCTATTGATTGGCCTGCTAGTTTCCCTGAAAAGTACAAGGGGGAACGCACTTCTGTGCAGCATTACTAAAAGTGCTATGGTAATAGCACATACCAGGAGATCTCCTGCCTGAGGGTGAACCAGGACGAGACCTCGAAGGGGTCTGGGAGCAAAGACGATGGACACTACTTCACGGAAGCCATCATGACTTCCATTTTGGCCTCCAAACTGGCCATCCTGATTGAGAGATCCTGCTAGGGAAACGCAGCAGGAGCAGAAAGCGCAGCGGAAACAGAAGGTGCAGGAGAAAATGAAAGTGAAACAGGTTGTTGTGTTAATAGTGCCAGCGGGGTTGAAGCAAGAGCTGCATAATAAATAGGAGTGAAATTGGAATGTGAAGAGACAGAGAAAGGTGCTCTTTATTCTCTCTGCTGCAGCAGCTATCCCTTGCAAAGGAGTTGAAGAAGCTACGCCAATGCCCTGAACTGAGGGAGGCAACTTGTTTATAAAAAGGTCCTCATGATGCTTAGTCCATTGTTAGATTGTGGAGTCCCAAGCAGCCCTAGCATGGTGATTAAGAGCTCCTCCGGGGTTCTGGTGCCTAGAGTCTTGCAAGAGATGAGCGAGTCTCTCTTCAGAAGTGTTGGTCAATCGCTGAAGAATGACCTCCCGTAAAGCAGCATAAAGATCTAGGGAAGTAACCAGAGTTGGGAAAGAATCCCTGATGGCCCGTACAATCGTCGATGGCAATAAGGATAGCAATACTCTATACTTCTGTGCGGACATATATGCAATGGGTAGTTTTGCACCCAAATTGTCCATGAAAAGTTCAGGGTCTTCAGGTATATACCGAGGAAGCTTCGAAAAATGCTTTATGTGTGGAACCACCCAAGATGTGTGAGGCGTACTCCATACAAAGGCGAACAACACCCCTATAAAGAGCAAGCAACTGGGGTGGCGTAAAAAAACCCACAATGGGATCTCAGAACACCTAATCTCTTAGAAGCTTGTTTAGAAAGAGATGTAATGTGATCTTTCCAAGAAAGATCCCGAGAAAAAGAAACATCGAGAATATTCTGGACAAATGAAGGTTTGGGTTGAGTGTATTCGAAGAAGATGTCGTAGTTGTGAGGAATATTGTGTCGAGTAGAAAGATGAAGGAGTTGAGTTTTTGAGGCATTGAAAACGACCATGTTTTCTTTGCCCCAATTTGAAATACGAGAAAGATCAGAGGTCAGTTGCTTCAAGGCCATCCTTCTTGAATTAGAAATTAGGGAGAAATTAGAGAGAAGGATAGATTAAGAAAGAAGGAAGTTTGGAAATCAAAGCTTTGTGCCAGACTGTCTTTAAAATTCAAAGGAGTAATGAAGGGTGGAGTCAAATTCAAAGGAGTAATGAAGGGTGGAGTCATCGGCATAGGTGTGTATAGGAAACGAAATAATAGGGAGAAGGTCATTGATGAAAATTAGAAAAAGAGTTGGAGATGGGACAGATCCTTGAGGAACACCATTCCTAACACAATATAGTATGTAAAATTTTATGAGGTGCTAAATATAATATCTATACGAATAGTTTTATATACTCTTAACACAATACTCGTATATGAAAAGTTAAATTTGTATTTTGATGCGTAATACAAATTTTTTGTTTTTATTTTTTAGGATGATTATTAACCAACTAATAACAATTAATTTCTAATTGTTATTCAAATAGGAAAAAAATTTCAACTAATGTTGAAATTTGGGATATGTTAAGAGAAAAGTAGGAAAAAAATAATTTTTTTATACTTTTTTGAAAGTGTAGGTTTTTGTAGAAATCTGTTAATATACAGATTTTTGTTTGGATTAAATTTCAAAAGTGCGGATATTATATAAATCTGGTGAATACACAGACCTTTAGTTTTAATAATAAAATTTTTTTTTATTTTATAGAAACCTGTTACATCCAGATTTTTTAGTTCAGACAAAATTTTTCAAAATTGTGATATTGTATAAATCTGGTACATGCACAGAATTTTAGTTTAAAAAAAAAAATATTTGAACTGGTAAATATTTAGTAATATCTAAAAAAATAAAATTATATTTTTTGAGTTTTATGTCTAAAAAATTTTGTCTAATGTAAGATTTGGTTAGGTTAGACTGAGTTATAAAATGAAATTTTGAGTTTTAACGTTAATTTTTTTTTAATTTTTTTTTTTTTTTAACTTTTGGTAATTGGTTAGGTTTTTGGTAAGTTTGGGTGAGGTTTGGTTGGGTTATATATGGTTATAAATATGATATTGAGTTTAACGTAAAGAGAATTTTTTTTTTTTTTTAACGCTTGCTAGGTTAGGTATAGTATACAGATAGATCCACCAGAGAGCCCTCAGAATAGTCCTAGTTATTTATGCTATGCTGAAAACCACGTTGGGCGCCATAGCCGAAATATTGAAAGTGTATGAAGTTGAAATATATAGAAAGTTGAAAAAATATCCAAAAAATTATCCATCATACTGTAGCAAAATTAAGAAGTAAAATAGATTAATTTTTGAAGGCAAAAAAAAAGTTTTTTTTTCAAATTAATCCTTAACTATAATATTAATGCTAAGAATAATGATAATAATAATAATAATAATAATGGTAGTACTGATGATATTGCAGATCTAGTACTGATATTGCTGATTGATTAATGTTGGTGAACTTCATACCATACTCGACTCCTCTGTAAAAATTTATAAATATACTTTCAATATATTGTTTGAATAATAATTATATAACTTTCTTTGGAGAAAGTGCAAAAAGAACTTTCATATATATACCATGAGATTTATACTCTGTAATCTAAGGTTGCAGATGTTTCCTATAACACTTGAAATAATATAGATGAGCCCTATATTAACAACTCTACAAATATAAATGGTAAAAGGTTTCAAAAAATAAATTGTAGCAATAAACTCTACAAATATAAATGGTAAGGTTTCAAGAAATAAATTGTAGCACAAACTGTACATAACTTTTAAAAAATGGTATATCAACTTAAGTACAGTAAGTTGTGATAGAAGATACTTGGATCTTATATTATTCTTATGAAGTGATTTAAACAACTTTTAAAACCAAATAATTGAATATCTCCAATTATCAAATTACAGACAACTCTCCTTAGCCCATATATGAAATTGGTTTAAAACTAAATATCAAATCAGGCTTTAGCCATGAATGGTTTTTGAAATGGAGACTTAATTCATACAAAGTTTATTAATTTTATGGGTATGAGCAAAATAAGAAAGAGAAAATAACCAATATATGATCCCACCTGAGATAATCTGGTTTTCTTCAGCATATAAATCTTGAATAGAAAAATGTCTTCAAGCACTTCAAGATTGTTGTAGGATTGACTCTAAGGGTTATCCGGTGGATCTTCTTTTTCTTAATTACTGGACATCAAGGCTGTGAAAATATAGTAAAATCTGGGCAATAAATGCTCTTCTGCATCAATAAATGCCTTAGTTAGAAAACAATGTTTTACATATGCCCTATATCTTTGGTAACTAGGTCTACCTTTTTTCCTTTTTAAATCCTAGCAAGCGTCTCTTTTTTCAGAGAAGTGTTTCCACTTTTTTTGGAGATTTTTTTTTTTTTTTTGAGGACATTTTTCAGTGGATTTTGGGCAAGATCAAAATTGGATTTTTCTCTTTCCATTTTAAGTTGCTTAGAAGGATTTTGAATAAAGTATAATTTAAATTTTATATTATTAAATTATTAAATATTATTAAAACTGTTCACCTAGTATTTTAGCTTTAACTATTAAAAATCATCTAAATAGGTTTCCTGACTCTGCTGCACTAGATTTACTTAAAGATTCTTTCTATGTTGATAATGTTCTGGGAACAGTCTCCTCTGAAGAGGAGTTGTTTACTTTTTATGAAGAATCTAAAGCCATTATGAATAAGGGTAATTTTAAGTTAACTGAGTGGATATCAAATTCTAATTCATTAAACTCACTCATTAATAAAGAAAACCTTGGTTATAGTGGTGATATTAACAAAATTAAAGCTCTGGGTATGAATTGGATTTTAGAGGAAGACTCAGACAATTATGATTTCATTTGTACTAAACCATACGATATTAAAGAAAATGCTATTACAAAACGTCAGATTTTAGCAGAGTCCTCTAAAGTTTATGACCCTCTCGGTTTGTTTCTTCCAGTAACTATAAGATCTCGTATGTTTTTACAAGGCTTGTGGAAGAAGTCAGTAGGGTGAGATGAAACGTTAGAGCCTGTTGATGTAATGGTTTGGCAAAAATTAGCTAAAGACCTAAATAAAGTTCAAACTATTAAAGTAAATAGGTGCATTGGGGAGTGGTCTAAAATTAATACTTTGCATATTTTTACAGATGCAAGTTCACAAGCCTATGGTTGTTGTGCTTATCTAGTCAATGACACAAGTAATTTAGTTTATTCTAAGGGTAAAGTTACTCCTGTAAAAAATAAACGTTCAATTCCTCAGTTAGAACTACTTAGCAGTAACTTTGGGAGTAAAAATTTCTAAATTTCTTTTAGAAACCTTTAAAGATGTTAATGTTAATTATCATAAATAACACCACTTTTGTGTTGATCCAACTTTAATTAGGCTGGTTGATATATAGCTTGGTTGTAGATTACCAAATTTTTAATTAAGCTACTTAAACTTTAAATAAATGTCAATGAGGATGGCAATTAATAGTGCTGATTGACAGTTGTAAATAAAACATCAAGTTTGTCAATTAGGCTTAATGGTAGGCTATTGCAAAAAGTCTAGTACATAACCCTAGAGTAAGCAATCAAATTTGAGAAAAAAGACAAAGTGATTTTAATTGTAATATTTATAATAATGGGCTTGAAAGTGCCCAGCATCTCCACCACTATACGAAAAAAAAATATTATGGTATGAATATTTTTATTACCTCAGTCAACCCAACTCTGGCAGGTGCCTATGTTAGGCAAAAAAAGATCTTTGATTAAAATTACTTATAGAGGAAATTGTTCCCTATATACTAAAAATAAAGTTAATCAAGAAAACCGGGGTATCGTATAAAAAAAATAATTAATTATTAATTTATATCTAAACACAGTGAGTTAAGATAAGCTGGGACCTAAAGTCAATAAATGAATGAATTTTCTCACCTTATTTGCTGGTAATATTTTCCTGAAGATGATTGAAGCTTCTGGGACCGGTCCCTTGTACTCAAAATAAAACCACTGATTTCAGGCTTGATTTTAATGAAATAGAGAGAAAATTAATAGAAAGTTAAGTTTTCATTTATAAACTCAACTTCTACCTCGTGTTTTTATTTTTCATCTAAAAGCCCAAAGCGTTCTTTTAGTTGGTTTGTATTTTATAATTTCTTCTTTTATAACCATTAGGTCTTAAAACTTAATTTATCTCACTATGGTTAATTTATAAATTAATTATATTTATATATATATATATACTCATATATATATATATATATATATATATATATATATATATATATATATATATATATATATATATATATATATATATATATATATATATATATATATATATATATATATATCACAGTAATGATTTCTTAGCTGAGGGTATGTTAATTAGGCCTAATTTTTTGGTGTTTGTGTAAGAAGCTGTCGGATTTTTTAGGATTACGTATGGTGTGATTACTTTTATTTTAGTAAAGAACCCTCATATATACTTGAAATTTGTGAAATAATATTATTCTCAGCGTAGCAAATGTAACTGTAGAATGTTGATAAGAGAAACGTAAAGTCTGAGGTACATTGTAATTGTAAAGAAAGATAAAGTTAGAAGCCGAAATAGGTTATAATGAGTTATTTTAATTTGAAAATGATGGGTTATTATGATAAATGAGGAGCATCCTAAGGATAAAACCTCAGAAAAAGATTATTATTTTGGCCTAATTATGTATATATATATTTAATTTAATCACGAGTATGGATTGGGCGACAAGGATAGATCATGAAGAATAGTTCTTCGCATGGTTCTAAGGTCTGGGATTCCTTTTAACCATTTTTTTTTTGTCTTCCCATGTACGACTGCAGGAATTTTTCTGCAGTCGCCGCCACCCTGCATCATGCGGGATACGGTGTAGTGTATAAAAAAAAAAAAAAAAATATTTAATTTGTACGAGCTTTTGCATTATTGGTATGCTGTTTCAGTCAAAGTTTTCTTATTCTTATGTTATTTGATGTAATTAATATAAAAATCTTTATGTTAAGTGTAAAACGTACTCATTTCATAAGAATAAATATAGGTTTGTCACCTTTTGGCTTAAAATAGCCATAATAGAAGCCTAAAATAGCCCAAAAATGTGTAGATTTGATTATATTTTCGCTAATTGTTCTAGTTCATTGAAGGTAAGTTATGTCAGCATATGCGTATTTAACATATTTTATACGATGTTTGAAGAAAAAATTGCTTATAATTTTGAAGAGATGGTGCTTTTAAAGGGTAATTTACTTATTTTTGCTTCATTGATTATGCCTATGAAACTATTTATATATATTTGTAGACATGCTTATGTAATGAGTATTGCTGTTAATGACAATACTGTTTTAGTTTATAAGTGTTTCCTTTTGTATTTTAATATATTAGTAAGGATTTAATAATAAAAAAGTACTTTAAAAGCAAATACATGGTAAATTATCTTCTAATAATTTGATTATTTTATCATTTCGACTTTATTTATGCTCGTGTTTAATGTATCTCTTTGTTTGTTATGGTTCATTTGATGAATTTTACTATATAAATACAGATTGTCGTCTATTAATATTGCTTAAAATAGTTAAATTTGCGATAAAAATACATATGTCGTAAGAAAAAGACATGAAAATAACTGTTTTCTTGCTTAATATGAAATATTTGCATCATATTTGAAAGCTTGGTAATGATTTCTTAGCTGAAGGTATGTTAATTAGGCCTAATTTGTTAGGTGTTTATCCAAGAAAATGTCGTATTTCTTAGGCCTACGTATGGTTTTATTACTTTATTTTAGTAAAGAACCCCCAATTTTAGTTGATATTTGTGAAATAATATTATTCTCAGCAAATCAAATTTAAGTGTTGAATGTTGCTAAGAAAAACGTAATGTCTGTGGTACATTCTAATTGTAAAGAAAGATGAAGTTAGAAGCCGAAGTCGAGTCGATGTGACCCATTTGTTTGTTGATTGAGTATGGAATTACTCGACAGCCACTCAACCAAAATGGACTCTACAACGAGGGTTGAATGAAAGTGAAGGCGGGTTTTCGTTTTATTCTTACACAAAATCAAAATCACTCCAGAGGTTCCTCCAGGATACAGCAAAGAAAATAATGAGAACCAATAATGACAAATAAGGACAAGGACCCAGTCTGGAGGCATAAAAAATATATAAATAATACAACGCGTTTGTGAATAATACAATACATGCATAAATAAATACAACACATAATAATAATAACCACAAAAAGAAAAATATATACATACATGGATATATATATATATATATATATATATATATATATATATATATATATATATATATATATATATATATATATATATATATATATATATATATATATATATATATATATATATAAAGATAATTCATTAAATAAAAATAAAATAAAAAAATGAAATGATTAAAAATTGGTGAGGTAGCAACAATAATATAAAAATTGATAAAAAAGGAAAATAACTGAAATTAAAGAAAAGCAATATCGTTAAAATACATTACTTCGTAACTTGTGGTAACTTCCTACTTAAAGTAGTTCCCAGTATAAAATAAAAAATAAAAACCATAAAATTAATAACCTACATGGTAGCATGAATGAAAATAAAAAATATAGACAATAATGTGAAAATCGTTATGGCTAAATATGATAACTAAAATTAATGGTTATTTCAGAAATTATTTACTAGAGCTAAGCACGTGGATTTCTTCCAATAAATCGACAACAAAAACAAAAATGAAATCGTTAGCAATATTAAATAACATCAGTGCTTAATGGTGACAATAATAATAAAAAAATAAAAAAGAAAGTAACAACAAAAAATGATATTAGGTCCTATACTGTATCCCGATTAATAAACGTACATGTGTAAATACATGCACGCGTACATGCGCAGATTCACCGTGTGCACAATACAGAACACACCGTACGCAATTCATGTGCACACACACTTGCATACGCACCTACATATATATATATATATATATATATATATATATATATATATATATATATATATATATATATATATATATATATATATATATATATATGTAGTTAGATATTTGGATGGGGTCTAATTAGTACACAATAAGAAATATCCATCCCACAAAAAACTCTCCATAAGAAAAAAAATTAATACATAAAATAAAATAAAAATATGAGACTTCGAGCACACGAACAAAACAAATGTACATATATATATATATATATATATATATATATATATATATATATATATATATATATATATATATATATATATATATATATATATATATATATATATATATATATATATTTGTTTTTTTTCGGCAACCGGGTAATTACCGACTGGAGCTTCTAATATTAATTTCATTAATAAAGGAAATGAAAATCAACTCCAATTAAACCATACCTATGGTTAACGTGGTTTTGCAAGAAAGATGTAAGGAGAATTTTCCCTTTGCTAGAAAACGATCATGGAATATTCACAGGTGGCTGGCTATGCTGGAAAACACTGGTAGTAAAAGAAAGTCTTGTCGTTTGTGGTGAATAAAAATTGTTACAAAATAATAAAAACAAGAGACAAAAACAGATGTGTGTGCCACAAGCCGCGTTGAGATCGAAAAGAAGCATGCACGCTTTCAAATTTTTAGCGTTTCATTTTCGATACGTGTCTAGTGATTTTTCGACTGAAGGGTAATTTTAACATGACGTCACCGCTGTGGCTGGCGGCTACAGAACCCCCTTCCAAAGGTGGCAGTTGTTAAAGCCTGGAGCGAATGGGGAGACGAACCGATCTGCCACTCTTTGTACGAAGAAGAGTAGGCGGTTGAACATCGGAACTACCAGTCGAAGGAGAGGAATCAGAACCAGCAGAGTGCTGTGCCGGCGGTGAAGGAGGTGCTGGAGGCGAGCCGGTAGAAGAAGAAGGAGGGTAGGAGGAGTGGGAGAGGCAGGACGATCAGGCTCAAGTTGCAACGGGGGCGCGAAAGGCATCAGAAGAGGAGAGTCCTCAAAATCGTCCGGAGGATCTGGAGACGATTTAAAAAATGCAGGTTTAAGTCTGTCGACGGAGATAACCTCTGTCCGGCCAGGGAGCTGCAGAAGGAAGGTTTTCTCCCGACGGTTTAAAACCTTATAGGGCCCCATATAGCGAGCTTGCAGCGGAGCTCGATGAGAGTCAAGGCGAACGAAAACATGTGTGCAAGTTGCAAGATCTTTCGGAATGAAAGAGTGAACGCGAGCGTGAGGTCGTGGAACAGAAAGTTTCCACGACGTAGAACACTGGCGAAGACGAGAGAGATAAGTATAAGGGTCGGAAGACGAAGGAGAAAGGAAGGGTCAGAAAATTCACCCGAAAGGCGAAGAGTAGAAACAAACCAATTCGGCCGAAGTACACTGCAAATCTTCTTTCATTGCAGAACGAATACCAAGAAGAACGAAGGGTAGTGCCTCTGTCCAACGTTCCCGACGAGAATGGGCAGCCAGGGAGGCCTTAAGCTGCTGATGAAAACGCTCTACCATCACATTAGCTGCAGGATGGTATGCAGAAGTGCGAATGCGGGTAGTGCCAAGAAGAGACATGAAATCACGCCACAAATGTGACTCAAACTGACGACCTTGATCAGTGGTGATCGTCTCTGGCACTCCAAAACGTGAGACCCAGTGAGCTAAGAAAGCCTTAGCAAATGTTTCTGCAGTGATGTTAGGAATAGGGATGGCTTCTGTCCAGCGAGTGAAACAAGTAAGAAGGTAAGAACAACCGTCTGAAGGGGAAATAGGACCAACGAGGTCTATATGAACATGCTGAAAACGTTCACTGGGGGTTAGAAATTTACCAAGAGGCGTCTTGGTGGGACGATGAACTTTATTCCTCTGATAAGAAAGACAAGCGCGGTTCCAAGTATTGAGGTCTCGCTGCATGTTCGGCCAGACGAAACGTGAAGCAACCAGCTTATGTGTGGCCGAAATTCCGGGGTGTGCAAGGTCATGCAGTGAGTGGAAAACCTGTTTTCGGAAGGAGGAAGGAACCAATGGTCGAGGAGAACCTGTAGAAGTATCACAAATAAGAGAGCGAGCAATACCAGGCAATTGAAGAGATTGTAGCTGAAGAGAAGTATTATCAGGGAGAGAGATGTCCTCTGACTCCTGTGCCTCTGCCATGCCTTCATAATCGACCGGGGACAAAGAAGAACTTGCGTTAATCTCTATCCTAGAGAGGGCATCTGCAGTGTGGTTATCCACGCCCTGAATATGCCTAAATGTCAGTGGTAAATTGAGAGACATACTCTAGGTGACGGGCTTCTCTTGGAGAATGACGTTCGTTGCGAGACTGCATCGCGAAAGTAATAGGCTTATGATCAGTCAGAATGTGAAAAGAACGTCCCTCGAGAAAATAACGAAAAAGTTTGGTAGCCAAATACATGGCCAAAAGTTCCCGACTGAAAGCACTGTACCGTGTTTCAGCAGGTTGAAGTTTCTTGGAGAAAAATGCAAGAGGCACCCAAATATCATTCTGGCACTGTTGCAGGACACCTCCAACAGCGAACTCGGAGGCGTCTACCTGAAGGCGAGTGGGGGCAGACTCCTGTGGAAATACTAGCAGAGTGGCCTCGGCGAGGGCAGCCTTGGCGTCCGAAAAGGCCTGTCGAGCAGTGTCAGACCAAGTGATCTTTGTAGATTGTCCTCTTTTCTTGCCCTTCAGCAGAGAAGTCAGAGGTGTAAGAAGGCCAGCAGCTAACGGGATAAAACGATGGTAAAAAGTTATCATGCCGAGAAATTGGCGCAGCTGGCGTTGAGTTTCGGGAAGAGGGAACTGGCGAATAGCAGCGACTCTGTCCTGAAGATGTTGAACTCCTGAAGCAGAAATAGTGTGCCCCAAAAAGGTGAGTGACGGAACACCCAGAACACACTTGTCAGGGTTAACCCTGATGCCAAATTCCTGAAGCCTGGTGAAAACAGCCCGCAAGTGGGACTGATGCTGTTCACGGGATGCACTGGCGATGAGAAGGTCGTCGAGATACGCCCAACAAAAGGGAAGACCGCGGAGAACGGAGTCCATGAAACGCTGGAAAGTTTGTGCTTCATTCCTGAGACCATAGGGCATGCGAGTATACTCGAACAAACCAAAAGGCGTAGTGATAGCTGTTTTAGGAATATCTTCCGGTGCCACGGGGATCTGGTGATATGCTCGCACCAAATCCACTTTGGAGAATATTGAACAGCCATGTAAATGGGAAGTAAAGTCCTGAATGTTCGGCAGAGAGTATCTGTCAGGGACAGTGGCCGCATTGAGGGCCCTATAGTCTTCCGCAGGGTCCTCCAATCGCCCGGAGTCGACTTGGGAACCAGGTGCAGAGGAGAGGACCATGCAGACTTCGAGGGGCGGATAATGCCCAACTCAAGCATGTGGTCAAATTCAGCCCGCGCAACCTTAAGCCTCTCAGGCCCAAGTTTGCGGGAGCGAGCGAAAACAGGGGAGCCTGAGGTCTCAATGTGGTGCTCCACATTATGTTTAACCGGTGCATCTGCAGAACAAGGCTTAATGAGCGAAGGAAAATCCTGAGAGAGTATGGAAGCGAACTCAGAAGAGGCAAGAGCAGAAGAAGGGACTACCGAAGAAATGTTAAAATGCTGAGTAGAAAATAAACATCCTTGATCAGAGAGAGATGTGCAATTGTCAAGCAAGCGCTTGTGACGCAGATCAACAACTAGTCCGAGGTGAGAAAGGAAATCCGCTCCAATAATGGGCTGAGAAGCATCAGCAATGGTAAAAATCCAACGAAAAGCTCGTTTAAGCCCCAAATCCAAGGTACAACTCTTTTCACCATACGTGGTGATGCTAGAACCGTTAGCAGCGTATCAAGAGGGACCCAGGAAAGATGTGGAAGCGGGGGCGGAAGAAATGGAAGCCTTCGGAAGTAAGGAAAGTTGAGCACCATTATCGATTAAGTAATTAAGCGAAGAGAGCGGGTAGAAAATACGAAGAAGGCGCTGCTGTGGGGGTTGTGAAGGGGGACCAGAGTCGGCTACAGCAATTACCGACCGGCCGGGGGGTTTGCATTTGAGAGCGCGGTCCCCATACGTAGTATGGTAGTAGCACATAGGCGTGTCTTTCCTGCGAGACGGTGTTGGAGCACGCCGGTGTGGTACCTCAGAGCGAGAAAAGTGATGTGAAGGTCGGCACGATCGAAAGAAGCGAGAGTGCTGAGAATAGAATTAACAAAAGCCTGGAGAGAATCCATCTTGGATTCAAGAGAAGTAACCCGGGAATATAGATCATATGCAAGACTTGCCTGGGAAGGTGCAGATGCAGAAGCGACGAGAGAATCTGTGGAAACCAGCGCTGGAGTAAGAGTGGAAGATATAGATGCCGTACTTGCTCCTGGAAAATGAATAGCTGAAGAGTGATTTGCATTAAAAATGCGATCGGCTATAGCAGCTAGCTCCTGAAGAGGGGTAGAAGGGGACTTAGCAGTGAGTATAGTTTGAGAAGAGGCTGGCATCTTTTTGAGGAAAGCCCCCAAATAAGGAGGGTCTCCTATTCGGAGGGCGGAGCCCCCAACTGGCCAAGCAAGTAGGTCATGAGTTGTCGGTTGGTGCGGTCACCAAGGGCCTCATGACTCAAGAGTTGTGCAATTTCTGTCCTCTCTGGAAGTCGCGACCCTGCTCAGCAGTTGCGCTTTCAAGTCTGCATAGGGGTCTGGGGACCTCTGGATGCTCGGCAGAGCATCCCTAACTACACGCAAGACTTCTGGTGGGAGTAGAGAAACCAGAGCTCTATATTTACTGTCTGAGGTGTAAGTAGCCGGCCAAACGGCATCAAATTGTACCAGCCATAAGTCAACATCGTCCGGGATGTACCGTGGAAAATGAGGGAGAGGTTGAGGGGCGGGAGGTGGGTTAAGATGCGAACCATCACCATTCATCATGCCAAAATTAAAAAAAAATATATAAGGAACAAAAATGTAGCAAAGGCTAATCAAAAATATGGGTAACCATATATATATATATATATATATATATATATATATATATATATATATATATATATATATATATATATATATATATATATATATATATATATATATATATATATATATATATATATATATATATATATATATATATATATATATATATATATATATATATATATATATATATATATATATATATATATATATATATATATATATATATATATATATATATATATATATATATATATATATATATATATATATATATATATATATATATATATATATATATATATATATATATATATATATATATATATATATATATATATATATATATATATATATATATATATATATATATATATATATATATATATATATATATATATATATATATATATATATATATATATATATATATATATAATAATAATAATAATAATAATATATATATTTTATTTTTTTAATTTTTTTATACTCAGCACCATATCCCGCATGAAGCAGGGTGGTGTCGGTTGCAGAAAGTATTCATATTCCTGCAACCGTACATGGGAATGGAGAAATACTGGTTAAGAGGTTTCCCAGCCTCTTGAACCATAATTATGATTACGCCAATATGTCCAACACTTAACCACTGTACCACTTATATATATATATATATATATATATATATATATATATATATATATATATATATATATATATATATATATATATATATATATATATATATATATATATATATATATATATATATATATATATATATATATATATATATATATATATATATATATATATATATATTGGGATGGAGTGAAGTATCGGTATGGCAGTATCGGCATATTTTTGAGTATCGGTATAGGTATTGGCAATTACAGTATCGGTATCGGTAAAATTTTTGGACAAGAGTAAAGTATCGGTATCGGTAGTAGTATCGGCAAGTATTGGCATATTTTTAGGTATCGGTATCGGTAAAAATTTTGGTATCGCTCCATATATATATATACTATATATATATATATATATATATATATATATATATATATATATATATATATATATATATATATATATTATATATATATATATATATATATATATATATATATATATATATATATATATATATATATATATATATATATATATATATATATATATATATATATATATATATATATATATATATATATATATATATATATATATATATATATATATAT
>SEYY01001024.1:7730-15230 GCA_009176605.1 Armadillidium nasatum
ATATTTGGAATCCGCCCTCTTGGATTCTCCGAGGCAGATTTAAGTTTTGCCATTTTTTGATTAATTTAATAGGTAATGTAAATATAAGCGTTTGTAAATATTGTAGGACTCTTGTGAAGAAGGAGGAAGGTTGGAGCATAGGCTCTCCAATGGGAGTCAAGGGTACACTAGAGACCCTCTGAGAAGATGAAACGCGAAAAGGAACGAACCAAAGGGCAACGGAGTGAAACGGAATGGTCTAGCCCATCCTATCACTCCGTGGGTTATGCCCAATGGGGAGTACTTGCATCGCTTCGGACGGCGCCTACGTCCTCCCTATAAAATATATATATATAATATATATATATATATATATATATATATATATATATATATATATATATATATATATAATATATATAATATATATATATATATATATATATATATATATATATATATATATATAGTTGAGATAGCTTCTTTCCTAGTGAACTTTAATCTAATAAGAAAGTTTAAAGCCAATACAAATGGTTTCCACATACAAATTTAATGCACTGTGAATGTTTAACACCGTATCTCGGTATTCAGAATTTTATTATAGGGGACAAAAAATATTGTTTAGAAATCTTTTTATTTTAAACCAAAATATTTGATTATTAAATAAAACTTCTTCTTAGGAGAATTCCAGCAAGTTTATTACTGAAAGATGCTCTTCTCCCATCTGTCCCCCCTTCCGAATAATACTGGAGAATGTTCTTTAGACAGATTAAAATTTATTGTTAAATCTTTTTAGACGTATTTCGTCTAATATAAATATATGAATTTTTATCTTCCCTACTTCGTAATTTATTGAATATTAATATTAAGTAAAGAAGACAATTTAAATAATAATAATTATTTTTCTCCAATAAAAATAAAAAATGGATTTATCGAACACTGTGCATAGATATACTATGATTACATTTGGGAAAAGTCCCAGTTAATCGCATCAATTTAAACTGCGACTTACCTCCCCAAATTCAAGTGTGTCGTCCCTCGATGTTTAAGTATGACAACGTCAGCAGGTTTAGGTGGCCACCCTTAGATGTTACTCTCTTAGCTAACATGATGGAACAAAATAAGAAATCTGTCTGAATTTTCTTCTTGAACTCCCTCTTCATCTTCTTCATGCTTTTCTTCTTTTAATCTGAAAAGCTCATTTCAGAAATTAAAGCAAAAATTCATCCATGATCTCCTGCACATAGTTCAAATGAGTAAAGTCGCAGTTACATGATGCGATATCTTTGCACAGGAAATCCTGGATGAATTATTAATTTTGTACGTCTTCAGCACAAACTAAATTTTACAAATTTCTATTTTAAAATACAATCAAAATATAAATTCATCAACTATATATAAGATATTTAAAATAATAATAAGTGCAATAAAATAATAAAAAATAAAATAATAATATTAATATTGAAATAGCAAATAAAAATAAAAAGGCTGAACTATTTTGATAAAAAAAAGACTTCATTATTGAGGTGAAAAGGACAAAAGAAGAAGCTTCATCACTTAAAGATGGGCAGTGAATTTTAATATATAAAACTTCAAAATTGTACGATCAAGAAGGGAGGATGCATGTTGAAGAACAGAGAAATTTAATGTAGAAAAAAGATAGGTATGACGATGATCTTTTATGGTAGAGTGTACTGGAGGGCAAAGAGGATGGTCTGTCCTAAAGGAAACTCTTCTATGCTTATCAATCCTCAGTTTCAATTGTAGACCAGTTTGGCCCACATATGGCGCATTACAGCTAGTACACTTAAATAAATAAATTAATGAGGATCTGAGAAGCATTGTTTTTGAATCTTTGTGTCTGAAAATACTATAAATTGAGAGGGAGTTATAATTTTTAAGAATGAACTGGCGTTGCGTGAATGTAGCTTTAATTATAGTAAAAATATTTCTATTAAGTTGAGATGTAAGTGATCCTATATACAGAAGTTTTAAGTATATTTTTTGTTTGAGTACAGTAGGGAAATCAAGACTGGGTCTGAAGATATTAGTGAGACGCTCGTTAATTAATTGGAACTTTGGGAATACATTAAAATAGAAAAATATTTTCACAAATTCCATCTCTGAATGGATTATTATATATATATATATATATATATATATATATATATATATATATATATATATATATATATATATATATATATATATATATATATATATTATATATATATATATATATACATATATATATAATTTTGATAACCACTATAAATAACCGTGGAATCATAATTTATAATTTTAATAACTGCTAGTGATGTTATAGTTTCGAGGAATCGAACCCGGGTCCCAAAAGATGGAAGTCCGTTGTGTTGACCACTACTCCACCGATGGTACAAAAGGAAATAATCCAGAACTTCTACTGACATATCGCCTAGTGAAAAGCTCCTTCAATATTTCCCCGACCACAACTTGGGCGTAGCGTCAACATGGACCAGGTTCTATCCTGAGTATAAATCGCAGTGCAAATTTTTATAATTTTGATAACCACTATAAATAAACCGTGGAATCATTACTCCATCGGTGGAGTAGTGGTCAACACAACGGACTTCCATCTTTTGGGACCCGGGTTCGATTCTTCGAAACTATAACATCACTAGCAGTTATTAAAATTATAAATAATGATTCCACAGTTTATTTATAGTGGTTATCAAAATTATAAAAATTTGCACTGCGATTTATACTCAGGATAGAACCTGGTCCATGTTGACGCTACGCCCAAGTTGTGGTCGGGGAAATATTGAAGGAGCTTTTCACTAGGCGATATGTCAGTAGAAGTTCTGGATTATTTCCTTTTGTACCATCGGTGGAGTAGTGGTCAACACAACGGACTTCCATCTTTTGGGACCCGGGTTCGATTCCTCGAAACTATAACATCACTAGCAGTTATTAAAATTATAAATAATGATTCCACGGTTTATTTTTCATAGTGGTTATCAAAATTATAAAATTTGCACTGCGATTTATACTCAGGATAGAACCTGGTCCATGTTGACGCTACGCCCAAGTTGTGGTCGGAAATATTGAAGGACTTTCATAGGCGAGAATGTCAGTAGAATTCTGGATTATTTCCTTTTGTACCATCGGTGGAGTAGTGGTCAACACAACGGACTTCCATCTTTTGGGACCCGGGTTCGATTCCTCGAAACTATAACATCATTAGCAGTTATTAAAATTATAAATAATGATTCCACGGTTTATTTATAGTGGTTATCAAAATTATAAAAATTTGCACTGCGATTTATACTCAGGATAGAACCTGGTCCATGTTGACGCTACGCCCAAGTTGTGGTCGGGGAAATATTGAAGGGACTTTTCACTGGGCGATATGTCAGTAGAAGTTCTGGATTATTTCCTTTTGAACCATCAGTGGAGTAGGGTCAACACAACTTCTTCCATCTTTTGGACCCGGGTTCGATTCCTCGAAACTATAACATCACTAGCAGTTATTAAAATTATAAATAATGATTCCACGGTTTATTTATAGTGGTTATCAAAATTATAAAATTTGCACTGCGATTTATACTCAGGATAGAACCTGGTCCATGTTGACGCTACGCCCAAGTTGTGGTCGGGGAAATATTGAAGGAGCTTTTCACTAGGCGATATGTCAGTAGAAGTTCTGGATTATTTCCTTTTGTACCATCGGTGGAGTAGTGGTCAACACAACGGACTTCCACTTTTGTGACCCGGGTTCGATTCCTCGAAACTATAACATCATGCAGTTATTAAATTATAAATAATGATTCCACGGTTTATAATAGTGGTTATCAAAATTATAAAATTTGCACTATTTATACTCAGGATAGAACCTGGTCCATGTTGACGCTACGCCCAAGTTGTGGTCGGGGAAATATTGAAGGACTTTTCACTAGGCGATATGTCAGTAGAAGTTCTGGATTATTTCCTTTTGAACCATCGGTGAGTAGTTGTCAACAAACGGACTTCCATCTTTTTGACCCGGTTCGATTCCTCGAAACTATACACACTAGCAGTTATAAAATTGTAAATAGGATTCCACGGTTTATTTATAGAGGTTATCAAAATTATAAAATTTGCACTGCGTTTATACTCAGATAGAACCTGGTCCATGTTGACGCTACGCCCAAGTTGTGGTAGGGGAAATATTGAAGGAGCTTTTCACTAGGCGATATGTCAGTAGAAGTTCAGAATAGTTCCATTTGAACCATCGGGTGTAGTGTTCACAACGGACTTCAATCTTTTGGGACCCGGTTCGATTCCTCAAACTATAACATCACTAGCAGTTAATTAATTTATATATATATATATTATATATATATTATATATATATAATCTATATATATATATATATTTATATATATATATATATATATATATATATATATATAATTTTTTAAAACTTATCTTGATCGCCGTATGGTTTCGTAAAAAACGCTCAACGGTGATCTCCTTTCCTTCTCTGATTTGGTTCTCGCTTCGGCATTTCGGTGAATCTTTGCTGTGGCGATGGACATATCTAGCCTTCGATGAGTCGGCACAAAGTTTTGATTTCTAAACTTCCCTTTTTCGGTATCTATCCTTCTCTCTATGTTCTTCTTTCCAATTTTCTTTCCGGTCGTTCTATAGCAGCTGTTGTAGACGGCCATCGTTCTTCCGTTAAATTTATTAATAGTGGTGTTCCTCAGGGTTCTGACCTATCTCAAACACTTTTTCTGCTTTTCTTTAATGACCTTCTTTCTATTTTATCTCTCCTCTTTTGCTTGACTCCACCCTTTTACTCCTTCCAGTTTGAAAAACGCCCCACCCAACAGCAGTTGATAAACTCAAGAATGGCCGCCTTGGAGCAACTAACCTCTGATCTTTCACGTATTTCAAATTGGGGCAAAGAAATATCGTTGCTTTCAATACCTCAAAAACTCAATTCCTCAATTTTTTTACTCGACACAATCTTCCACACAACTATAAAGTCTTCTTCGAAAACACACAACTCACCTTCATCAGTTTTAATTTTCTTGGCGTATCCTTTTCTCGTGATCTTTCTTGGAAAGATCACATTACTTCTCTTTCTAAACACGCTTCTAAGAGGTTGGGTGTTCTGAAGCGCCTCCAGAATAATTTTACGCCACCCCAGTTGCTTGCTCTCTATAGTGGTGTCCGTCCCTGTATGGAGTATGCTTCGTACACCTGGGGTGGTTCCACTCAATACAGCTCTCTTGAGAAGGTGAAGTCTAGGGCTTTTAGTCTCATCAACTCTCCTGCTATTACTAACTTTTTTCAATCTCTTTCTGACCGTCGAATTGTTGAGTCACTCTCTCTTTACTATCGCTATTACAATGGACACTGCTCTTGTGAACTCTCTTACCTCCTCCGTTGAGAAGAGCCCGTGCGACGCACCTTTCTACACAGTCTCATCCTTTCTCTGTCCAACTCTCTGACCTCAGACTTAACCTCTATGCTCAATCTTGCATCTCTACTGGTAGAATCTTAGAACACACTCCTTTTTCTGTTTTCAAAACTTCCTTTGACTTGCTTACTTTCAAATGCCGTGTATCCTGACATGTCGGTCACCATCGACCAGGATAGATTTTTCCCAACCCCGGTGGAATTTGGTAGGCCTCTAGCCTTTGCCCACCGGAATATATATATATATACTTCACTAATATTCGTGCCTTACAGAATCTATAGAATACCACTTCTACAATTCTCACCCAAATATTTTGTTCTTGTCTGAGATACTATGTATCTAGAGATTCAATCTCTAATTAGTTTAGTATATCTAACAATAATTTACTCCATAACTTCCCTCTTAATAGTGGAATTTGTGCCTACGTAAACATTAACACTGAGGTAATACGTTTAGAAAATTTTGAATCTCCTAATTTCGATTTTCTATGGCTTAAAATCTGTCTTCCTACTACTAAAATAATCTTATGCTTTTGCTACTGTTCACCCAATGCAACAGATTTATCTACCCTTTTTGAATATTTCACTTCTTACGAAACTGTTGCATTTTCTCACTTACATATTGAGGTGCTCTATTCATGGTGACATCAATATATGCTTTTTTTATTTTTTTGTAAAACAACAGTTAAAAGTAGACAGACAAATACAGAATTCAAATAAATGACAATGTCAAATAATTAGGATAATTAATTTTATTTATTATTTTTGACACAAATTAATTAAGCACTTATTTCTGTTAATTCTTCTTCACTAAATTTTTATTATTCTAATTTGTTATAAGACAGACAAGATCAGCGATATCTTTTCCTGTCAATTTAAGGATTTTATAAAACTCTGAACTGTTTCTGTCTCAGGTAATTTCCGTATTTTAATCTCAGGCGATGTAAAATTCATGATACTCTAAACCTATTTTGTGGTCCCAACTGCTACTTGAATTAGTTCTTCTGAGGCTAAGTTTGAACTGCTCTCTTACTACCAATTAATGTATTGGTAACAATAATGTCTCTCTTTTGGATCTCTTTCAAAATACATTCCTTTCTTCATTAAATTTTAGCGCATATTTTGACCATTCATTTGTCTACATAAATAAACTATAATTTATATCTAATTTTACGTTAATTACAACAATACTGCATATATACAAATATATATTATATATATATATATTATATATATATATATATTATATATATATATATATATATATATATATATATATATAGTATATATATATATATATATATATATATATATATATATATATATATATATATATATATATATATATATATATATATATATATATATATATATTAATATATATATATAATATATATATATATATATATTATTTTTAACATCATTATTATCATTATCATTATTATCATTATTATTATTATTATTATTATTATTATTATTATTATTATTATTATTATTATTATTATTATTATTATTATTATTTAACCTATTTTATGAGAATACCTAACCAATAGACCATTTCCAAGAATGATCACTCCTTATTAACGTTCTTGGAAATGGTAGACACTCTCAGTTCAAAGCGAATTATTTATAAAATTGTTGAAATGTAAAAAAAAAAAATCTGAGTTTCAAAAAGAAATTAAAAATAAAACAAATTAAATTTTGTGTCAAGATTCATTCTTTAAATAAGCCTTCCATTGTTTGTTGCAATTAAAAATCAAATTGAAATAAAACAAAGTCTATTATTTAGTTCTCTTGTTGTCAAGTAGATAAAAAGGAGTAATTTTATGACACATTTCAAATGGAGAAAAGCTTCGTAAGTCTTAATTTCGTAACCCTTATGAAAAAATTTTTTTACAAAGAAATTGCATTACAAAAAAAAAAAAAAAAAAAATACTGCCCTTAATAAAAAATTTTTTATAAATATATATATATATAATATAATATATATATATATATATATATATATATATATATATATATATATATATATATATATATATATATATATATATATATATATATATATATATATAT
>SEYY01001024.1:20230-22730 GCA_009176605.1 Armadillidium nasatum
GCCAACAACAGCTGGTACTGAAAGGGGCGGAGCCCATTATTTTAAGCTCTTATATATATATATATATATATATATATATATATATATATATATATATATATATATATATATATATATATATATATATATATATATATATATATATATATATATATATATATATATATATATATACTATAATTGAAAGGCCCTTGGTGATGACGTCACGTGCGTGTGCTCATGTGCATACACATTTTTCCTCATGAGTTCATCATCACGTGACTTTGAATCCGAAGGAGTCAGACTTAAAAAATTCAGGATCCGACTGTTCCGCGGGGGTCTATCAGGGGTGCGGGCAGCTTGGCGCGGTGCGAAAAATAACGCGTAGAAGACCATACGTCTTTCTATTCGGCGGATGTGGAATAACGCAAAGCGCAAACGCATCCGCAAACATTTATTAAGTCATCATTACATAGCATTTTATTTTTAGAGAAATCTAGCAACACCATTACGTCATTCATTTTCTTTATTACTTTGTATGTTTAAAATATACTTAGTAAATGTTATCATATGCTTTATTATCTTGTTTTCGAGTCACCAGATACCATATGTACATATAATTTTCCAATCGATATTGGTTGCCAGAAGGTGCTTTTTGCATTAATTATTTTATTTTCATGTCATTTTGTTCATATGACGTCATATCTTTTCATTAAACGTATTGCTTTCAAGTCCTGACCTGAATTTTTTTTTTTTTTTTAAACTTACTTATTTTTTTTTTTTTTCTAAAAGAAAATTTCCTAAAAATATTTTTTGTAAAATATTTTTTTTTTTTTAAATATTTTTTCCTTACATTATTCTTTTGTAAAAAAATTTTCGAAAATTTATTTTTTTTCTAAAATATATTGTTCCCTAAAATATTTTTACCCTAAGATACTGTTTATTTTTTTTCTAAAATATATATATATATTTTTTGGTAAAATATTTTTTTATAATATTTTTTTTCTTAAATATTTATTTATTTTTTTCTTAAATTTATATGAATATTTATACCCTGACGCATTACAACACTTAAATACTTAAATATGAATGAAAACTGGTATACACACACACGCACACGCGTATACTATAAGCTTCCTTGTTAAGCGTAAATAAAACTTGAAATATCAAGAATTCATAACCCAAAGAGGGAATGTAAAAACACGTCTTATTTTATTTATTTAGTTAATTAAGCAATTAAGACAATTAAGCAATTACTAACAATATAATCATTCACTTGCAAATTTTTAATATTAAATGCATTTATGATCGTATTAAAAGATACATTATTTAAAAAAACATTTTATAAAATAAATACAATTTAATTTAAAGAAGTTAAAGTTAAATGTCGTACAGAAAAACACAATGTCTTTAAATCATGAATATTATTATATTTTATATATAAAACAAGTTATATAATGATATCTTAGCATAAATTCCAAATTTAATGAATCAATAAAATTTGCTTCATTATTTTTATTTTTATAAACGATTCGAGGCAAAATATTGAAGATAAATCTTGAATCCGTTTCCATTTTCACTGAGACGAGTTCATCATAAGCAAATAAGCCTGCAAATCTATTTTCCTTTTTAAATACGTTTAAAAATTTTCCTTCTTTCATCTTTCAATAATTCAAGATTATATTTCTTACCCGATCAATCTCGACAATTTGAGGATGTTCCATATACACTAAGACTGAGATAGAGGAGGTCAATCCTTTGTCGAATGTTAAACTTAGTGACAATGCTCCTTTTCTTACAATGTTGAGATGATTAGCATCAAAAGCTGAATAATCGGGTGCAAGATCGTAAGCATACAGTTATTATTTTCAACATATGAATCCAAATAAATACACGTTCAATTATCACCACAAGTAACAGGGTTCGGAATTAAATCATAAAAAGATCTTGAACATTACGAATGCGCTCAATTGTATAACATCTCTTAACTTCGTCCGTATGGTTGACCGTTTACATATAACCTGATGGCTCTAAGTCCGAAATGAGTAAACTTGAATGGTGATTTTTTATAACACCCCAATACGCATCATGCTCTACTATTCCAATTATTACTTTCTGTGGTAGACTACCGTTAACTATATTCAAGATAGTAATATTTTGAGGTAGTCTCAAAAAGAGATTTCTCAATTTCCAATGTTTCTGTGGAGCTAATTTTACTTTTCTTACATATTCATCTAATAACTAGAATGCATTTTTGGGGGCATCATTTGCAGCATTGGCGGTACTCAATACACTAAGTGAAAATGGTACGGTAGCTCTAACAAACAATACACGCCTACGGAAGGTAGTATAAGTCTTTCTTGTGAGAATATATCCACATTTATTTTATCATAATATTCATATGTATTATTTTGGGATTTTATTAACATTTATAATATTATTGCTTGACAATGATACTAATGCATCGTTTTATTAACAATTTTAATATTACTAAGAATGATCACAATACAACGTTTTTATT
>SEYY01001024.1:27730-35230 GCA_009176605.1 Armadillidium nasatum
TTTGTTCTATCTTTTGAAATTTTATATTTTACATCAAATTTCTTTATCAGATGAAAAGAAAAAGAGAAAAAGAAAAGTATACATTTTTATGTAATAGCAAAAATAATAATAATAATAATAATAATAATAATAATAATAATAATAATAATAATAATAATAATAATAATAATAATAATAATAATAATAATAATAATAATAATAATAATAATAATAATAATAAATAAAAAAATTAAAAAATTAAAAAATCTATCCTTGTAGAACGAACGATGCACATAAGCATAACAACATTCGTTTCTTCTTATAAAAATGCTAAATAGGAAAAAAATTCTTCCTGTTCTGAAGATTTTGTGCCAGTATTTCTTCGTATGTTTCCCAATTATATGTGCGTATGTGTTGATTGCATACATATTTTTGTAAGTAATTCACACATTCAAGTTCTTAAATATGGAGAAAGCAAATTTTTATTCGTACTGAAATAAAAATAATTTTTCAGAGCTATGCACAAAAGAAGAAAAATTTATAGACACATTCTTTGAAATTGTTTTATTTATGGATTAAAGAACATCATTTTCTACATTTTATGACTTCGATATATTATTCCCTACCAAAATTGAAGGGGAGGCAAGCACTCCTCACTACCCCAACTCCTTGCCATTATCATAAGTTCACGAGGAAAAATATTGACACACTTTTGACTACTTTTTCTACCTTTGCATTGTTAACATCCTTTTAAGAACATTATTATTAATATCATTATTGTTACTATTATTATTATTATCATTTTCATTATTGTTATTGTTCTTATTATTGATTTTATTATTGATTTTATTATTACTCTTATTAAATTATTATTATTATTATTATTATTATTATTATTATTATTATTATTATTATTATTATTATTATTATTATTTTTATAATTATTATTATTATTATTATTATTATTATGTTACAGATATTCCTCTAATACAAGTGATATAATACTCTAACAGTACTATTGTAGTATATTTACTATTATTATTATTGGAGATATTATTAGTATTATTAATATTATTATTATTATTTCGTTACTAGAACTATTTTTTTTAATTATTACTACTACTGAAATTTGTTTTGGTATAAAAAATAAAATATTAATTATTATTATTATTATTATTATTATTATTATTATTATTATTATTATTATTATTATTATTATTATTATTATTATTATTATTATTATTATTATTATTATTATTATTATTATTATTATCATTAATGGTAATTTGGAAGTTTTATCCAGCGTTTATCATAATAGGTTATAATTTCTCTTCCAATTTTCAAAAACTTTTTATTCTTTTAATTGCTGACCGGTTTCGTCCGCCAACTTCGGACATCATCAGAGCTTGGATTCTAGAAGATGAATAATCTATTTTAAAATATTAAGCCAAAAGTTAATTAAGATTATAAATTTTGAAAAATTATTTATAAACTAGATATCAGTTTTCAAGCTTCACATGAGGAGTTCCGAATTTAAAATGATAGGGTAAACGCTAGTTTATCCCATCCGTTAATCAATCAGTCGCCCAACCAGTAAATAACGACGTACAGTCAGACTCGGGTAAGTAAACTGGCATATGATGGTGACTAACTAAAAAGGCATCAGTAGTCTTCTTAAGATTTTATGTCAAAAGTTAAGATTACAAATTTTGAAAAATTATTGATATAAATTAACGATGGCATGTTCCATCCGTCAATCAATCAATCGCAAACCAGTAAATGTCGACGTACAGTCAGTTTCGGGAAGTAAACTCGTACACGATGGTAACCAACTGAAAGGACATCAGCATTCTTATTCTTTTTTTTTCTTTTTTTTTTTTAATTAAAGTTCACATCTCACGGGCATTGCCCTATTCGAGGAGAGAAACTTTCTAGGTAGTATATACCTAGGATCCCGAAGTGGGATCGAACCGGCGCCCTCAAGCACGTGAATCAATTATTATTCAAAATGAAAGTTTGTAGGAAAGTACTGTTGAAGCTTGGACTATAGTTTAAGAATTTAATTATGAAATTAGTTAATTTAGATCTTGTAAATTATTATTATTATTATTATTATTATTATTATTATTATTATTATTATTATTATTATTATTATTATTATTATTATTATTATTATTATTATTATTATTATTATTATTATTATTATTATTATTATTATTATTGTCAATATTTTTTTGTTAAATCAACGTTACATGTATAAATCATACTCAATTAATGTGATCACGTGTTTACTAAATGTTGTAATTTTATGAAATAAAGTAACTGTTATGGCTATAATGTCATAGAATTACACTACATTAATGAAAATTGTTTGAGATAAGTTTGCAAGTGTTTATAATATGATCTGATGCATAATAATACGTTATAAATGAACAAAAAATGAAAGGCTGGAACTAAAAACAGTGAAGCGGCAAAAGGTTTGGGTACGTGAAAGGGAAAAAATGATGTGTACAGAAGGTATGGTATGGGGATCTTAAAACGGAAAGGTAAAAGTTTAGAACTTAAAGGAAAAGGTATATAAAATTTAAGGGAAAAAACAAGAAATAGAGAGTAAATATATGTTTATGATTGTGTGTGTTTGAATGCGAGTGAGTGTGTGCGTGTGTGTGAGTATGTTGGGATGGGTGAGTTCTTACATGCTTTCTTGTTTTAATATTTTACTGCATAAAATAAGGTTCAAAACGTTTAAAAAATTTAAAACCCTAGATAAAAAAATAAAAAATAAAAATAAAATAAAAATTTTAAAAACTTACAAAATCAAAATGAAAAACAAAAAAAAAATAAAAAAGACTTAAAAGAAATAAATGAACCAAAATAAAAAGCATAAATTTAAAAATTAAAATAAAATGAAAAAAAAATTTTTTTTTGAGAAAAAAGAAAATGAATTGAAATTATTAGAAAAAATATCATGGTCTTCTAATATTTGTGATGAACACTCGTGTGTGAGAGTTTATGAATGTGAGTGCGCATGCATTTCATTATATATATATATATATATATATTATATATATATATATATATATATATATATATATATATATATATATATATATATATATATATATATATATATATATATATAATATATATATATATATATATATATATATATATATATATATATATATATAATATATATATATATATATATATATATATATATATATATATATAGACATATGTTCAGAACTGCTGTTTACCTTAAAACATATATTCAAAATTCATATTATATTTACTTTCCCTGATACATTATCACGTACTTTGATTTCCAACAATACAACAACCACAGAAGCAGCTGTGGGAGTATATAGAATTCCCTATAAGACTTGTCCCTTGTCATACATTGGGGAAACATTAAAGGCCCTTTCAATTGGTGTTTCCCAACACAAAGCCGACGTGAGGAGGTTTAACTACAATAATGCCATTTTTCTTCATATTACGCAACAACACTTAATTGATTGGAACAATCCTTCTTTGTTTTCTTCTCCATGGCGAAAAATACTAACCGTTTGATTGAATCTTTTTTTATAAAATTTATGCAGAACTTTAATTCCTCCCCCGGATTTTTTGACATGGATGATGTCACTTACAATTTCCTGAAGTCCATTTTGGTTGAACGTCGGAGTGTTCGTGAACTTATAAATTGATCCCGGTCCAATTTTTCTGCGTCTGAATGTGTGACGTCTCCGACCCGTTTCTTTAGTCTTCAGCTGGTCGTGAGTGCTCATTTCTCTTCATTTGCGATTGAACAAGGAAGCTTTTAGCCTCCAAACGTTTCGCGTCGTTTTAAACCTTTTACTTTTTTTTTTTTTACAAAACGCCACCACTCACGGGCAGAGCCCTTTTCAAGGAGGGGGCACACACATAATGACAAACTCGCACAAACACACACACCTAACGCACAGCCCTCAGGTGGGCGCAGACGGAAGACTTGAAGAGTGGAAGATTAAATACAGTTGGAAAAATAGAAGATGGTAGAGAATTCCACAGAATAGAGGTGGCTGGAAAGAAGGAGGTACCACAACGGGCTAGCCTGGGATTCCCTACGTGCACACAAAATTGGTGCGAAAGCAGGGCACCCCTCGTGCAACGAGGACGACGCAACGGTGGAGGAATGCGAGAGGCCAATTCCCTCGAGCACCTGCCATTGTAGTACCTGTAGAAAAGAGATAGCGCGCCAACGTCACGTCGCAGAGACAGAGGGTCAAGAGAGTTTGAAAGTAGGGGACAGTTTATTAATCTCTTAGCTTTTGACTCAACCCTATCCAGAAGAGAGGAGGAGCCAGAGCCCCCCAAAATGTGAGAACAGTACTCCATACAAGGGCGAATGAGACCCTTATATATCTGGAGTAACTGCTCAGAAGAAAAAAACTCTCGCAATCTGAACAGAACTCCCAGCTTCTTAGAGGCAGCTTTAGCAACCATTGTGATATGTGGTTTCCAAGATAGTTTGTTGTTTAGTTTAGACCAAGAATGTTAATGTTATTTACAGGTGAGACGGGAGAGCCATCGAAGAGGATAGGAAAGTTAGGAGGTGTTTTTGAGAGGGAGATGTAAAGAAGTTGAGTTTTTAAAGAGTTAAATTTCACAAGGTTGCTATGACCCCACCGGGAAATTCCATCCAGATCGGCAAGAATAGAATCGGAAAGTTGAAGACGAGAAGCAAGTCTAGAAGCAAAAGAGGGAGCAGATTTGAAATGAGTAGAAGAATGTAGAGTTGAATCATCAGCATAAGAGTGAACAGAGTTAGAAGTGCAGTGGAGAAGATCGTTAATTGAAAAGTAAGAATAAGGTTGGAGATAAAACAGAACCCTGAGGAACACCACAGTTGACAGAAAAGGAGGAAGAGGTCGCTCCATCTACAACTGCCGAAATGGAACGATCTGAGAAAAAACTAGACAAGAGTAAGCAAAGAGAAGAAGGAAACCCAAAGGAAGGGAGCTTAGAGAGTAGTGACGCATGCCATACCCGGTCGAAAGCCTTGGATATGTCAAGCGCCACCACACAAGACTCCCCGAAATCCCTAAGGGCAGAAGACCATAGATCAGTGAGATAGGAAAGTATGTCACCAGTTGACCTCGAGCGACGAAAGCCATACTGGTGATCAGAGAGAAGAGAATGAGACTCCAAATGATCCAGGAAATGAGAGTTGAGGAGAGTTTCAAAAATTTTAGATAGAACACAAGTGAGAGCTATAGGTCGATAGTTAGAAGGGTCAGAACGGCTACCTTTTTTCGGGATCGGCTGAACCAACGCACGCTTCCAGCATAGAGGAAAAGTATTAGTATTAAGGCATAGAGAGTAGAGCTGAACGAGGACAGGGGCCAACTCGGAAGCACACTCCTTCAGAACACGAGGGGGAATGCCAATCCGGGCCACTGGCCTTCCTGACGTTCATAGATTTCAGGATCCCATGCACCCGATCATGAGTAATTATAGGTAGAGGCATGGGACACCTGAGAGGAGAAGGAGTAGGAGGAGGGATGCCAGAATCGAGCAGGGTGGAATTAGATGAAAAAAGGAGGCCAAAGAGATTAGCCTTTTCAGAAGGAGTATTAGCTATAGAACCATCAGAGCGAATAAGAGGAGGAAAGGCAGATTTACAGAAGTTGTTAGAGATATTTTTGACAAGAGGCCAGAAATTTTTATCAGTAGGAGAGCCATGGAGGTCAGCGCACTTCCTTTTAATGAAAGTACGCTTAGTCCGTCGAAGAACATCCCTGCAATCGATTCCGAGCTGAATGAAAATTAGCAAGAGTGATAGGAGAAGGAGAGTTTTTCCATTCGCGATAAGCATTGTCTCTCTCCCGGAGGGCAAGAGAACAATTACCATCGAACCAAGGATTTTGAGGAGAAAAAGATTTAGTTGAAGATGGAATGAATCTGCCCATCCCTTCAAGGATTACTGCCCCTACCTTTTCAGCAGAGACAGAAGCGTCCCCGAGACAAAGCAAGATTCACTCCAATGATAGTTAGCAAAGAAGCGGCGCATTGCCCCCAATTAGCCCGATTAAAGTGCCAGAAAGTACGTTTAGGGCATGGTGGAGCTGTTGGAGAGAAAGCATTATAACTAAGAGCTATAAGATTATGGTCAGAGTTACCAATAGGAGGGAAAATGGTGTATTTATAACTAGAAGGAGTAGTGGTGAAGCATAAATCAAGTGTATTCAAGAATTGGTTAGGACGATCTGGAATGTGTGTGGGTTCCCTAATCAACTGCTCCAGATCGTTAAGAATGCTGAATGAATTGGCCTCCCTCCCACCTGTATCAGTATGAGAGGAACCCAACCACTCAGTGTGGTGTACGTTGAAATCCCCTAAATAGAGGACCTCAGCATTTGGATGAGAAGAAGTGACAGTCTCGTGAGTAGCAGTAAGATATTGAAAAAAGATTGGAAAATCTGTTCCATTAGGGGAGCAGTAGCAGAAGCACAAGATAATTGTAGTAGTAGGAAGACAGATTTTAAGCCATAAAACATCGAAATTAGGAGATTCTAGATTTACGAGACGTGTCACAGGAGTGTTAATGTTAATATAGGCACAGACTCCTCCATTTAGACGGAAATTGTGAAAAAAGTTGTAGTTAGAGACATTAAGATTGCTAGAGAAAGAATCCCTGTCCAGCTGGGTCTCAGACAGAAGTAAAAGGTTAGGAAGAGAGGTAGTGAGGTAGTGTTCAACAGACGCGATATTAGAACGAAGGCCACGAACGTTAGCAAAGGTAATAGAAAGCCCCCGTCTACGCCCAGCCCCACGATCACTCAAATTAAGCATTTAAAAAAAAAAAAAAAAAAAAAAAAAATTTTTATTTTACATATTTTGTTAAATATTTTAATTTTTTTTACTTTTTATCGTTTTATTTAATAGTTTTAAAGAGTTTTAAAATTTATATATATATATATATATATATATATATATATATATATATATATATATATATATATATATATATATATATATATATATATATATATATAATATATATATTTTCAGCTGCATACATAAACAAACATTGTGTACATTACATTTATTGATTCAAAACTGAAGTGGGCTCCTGGGTGGAAGAATTCGCCCTTAGAGCCCATTCAAATTATACATAATAATAATAATAATAATAATAATAATAATAATAATAATAATAATAATAATAATAATAATAATGTTTAGTTCTTAAAATGAATTTTAATCTCTCTTCTTTACAGACTACCACCACTCGCGAGCAGGGCTCTTTTTGAGGAAGAGGAATTATTAAAAAAGAAGTAAAAACAAAAGAAAACCTGCTGAACCTAAAACAAACGCAAATCACTCAGGTGAAAGCAGGTGGAGGTTTTAAGGGTAATTAAAGATTATAAATAGACTGTTTTAAGACAATTTTAATAAAGCATCACAGTTTATTTAAACTAAAACATAAAAAGCGTCATGCCAAAATAAAAAAAACAAAACAAACATCGTTGATGCTAT
>SEYY01001024.1:37730-42730 GCA_009176605.1 Armadillidium nasatum
CTCTTAGCTCAAACTTTTGCCTCAAATTCAAATTTGAGCGCTTCCGGAGTTATTCCTTCTCCTTCAATCCCCTCCAACTCATTTATGCCTAAAATTATAATTTTTCCTAAAAACATCATTTCTTCTTTCTCTGAGTATAATACCAAAAACTAGTACGGTCTTGATGGAATCCCTCTTGTGGTTCTCAAAACTTGTGATTCCGAGATTGCACTCTGTGTTGGTAAACTATTTCGTCTATATCTTTCTAATTCAGCCTTCCTTTCTTGATGGAACAGTAAGCTCATTCAGCTTGTGCAGAAGAAAGGGGGGACTCCTCTCAATTATAACAAATCGCCAGTATGGCTTTCGTAAGAAACGCTATACTGGTAATCTTCTTTACCTTCTTTCTGAAACTCTGTCCTCCGTTCTTCGGCATTTCGATGAGTATTTTGCTGACGCGCTGGACATATCGAAAGCTTTCGATAAAGTGTGGCACAATGTTTTGATTTTCAAACTTCTTTCCAATTCTATTTCCGGTCGTTCTATAGCAGGTGTTGTAGACGGACACCGTTCATCCTTTTAATCTACTAATAGTGGTGTTCCTTAAGAATCTGTCCTATCCCCAACACTTTTTCTGATTTTCATAAATGACATTCTCTGTGTTACTCAGGGCCTATCCATTCCTATGACGATGACTCCACCCTTCATTACTCCCACAACAGTTAAGAAATTTAGCCTTGGAGCAGCTGACTACTGATCTACCTCGCATTTCATATTGTTTCAATGCCACGAAGACTCAGTTCCTCCATCTCTCTATTCGATACAATCTTCCAAGCAACTATGATATCTTCTTCGAAAACACAAAACTCAAGCCTTCATCTGTTCTTAATTTTCTTGGTGTTTCTTTTTCTCGTGATCTTTCTTGGAAAGATCACATTGCTTCTCTTTCTAAACCAGCTTCTAAGGGGTTAGGTGTTCTGAGGCGCCTTCAGAATTTCTTCACTCCACACCAGTTGCTTACTCTTTATTGTGGGGTTGTTCGCCCTTGAATGGAGTACGCCTCATACATCTGGCGTGGTTTCACTCATAGCTCCTTTAAAAAGGTGGAGTCTAGGGGTTTTCGCCTTATCAACTCTTCTCCTCTCACTAATTCTCTCCAGTATCTTTCTGTCCGTCGAAATGTTGCGTCACTCTCTCTATAATATCGTTATTACCATGGACACTGCTCTTTTGAACTCTCCCGTCGCATACTTCGTCTATTGAGAAGGGCTCATGAGACACGTCTATCAAGAGAGTCTCATCTTTTCTTTCTCCAAGTCTCTGATCCCAGACTTTACAGCTATGCTTAATCTTGCATTTACTCTACTGGTAAAGTCTGTTACACGATCCTTTCGTTTATTTTTGCAACTTCCAATGACTTATACACATTCAAACCTCTTGTATCGGAACATGTTAACCTATAGTTTAACCAGGTTTCCGATTTTATCCCTAACTCTGGTGGAAATTTTAGTATGCCTTTGGCCTTTGCGCACCAGAGGTGATATATATATATATATATATATATATATATATATATATATATATATATATATATATATATATATATATATATATATATATATATATATATATATATATATATATATATATATATATATATATATATATATATATATATATATATATATATATATATATATATATATATATATATATATATATATATATATATATATATATATATATATATATATATATATATATATATATATATATATATATATATATATATATATATATATATATATATATATATATATATATATATATATATATATATATATATATATATATATATATATATATATATATATATGTATATATATATATATTTATGTACCGTGAATTTATTAAGCGATTAATATAGACCTTAATAACATAGCAATGCATAAAAGAATTTAACATGTTTTAACCTTTAACTGAGTTATAAAACATTTATTAGAAAGATAAAAAAAAATTTTCTTGTTAAGGACTTCTTCATTGAGGAGTAAGGCAAATTATGTTCTGTTCTTTGGACTGTTTTGGCAGTTAAATCCCAGAGTCTTGCATTTTCCACATAAGTCCATAGGATGGGGAGTTTTGGTAGCTTTACCTTGCCCTTTTTCCAATTTTTTCTTTATAATGATTAGAAAAAATAAAAATAAATTAATAATAATAATAATAATAAATATAATAATAATAATAATAATAATAATAATAATAATAATAATAATAATAATAATAATAATAATAATAATAATAATATATAATAATAATAATAATAATAATAATAATAATAATAATAATAATAATAATAATAATAATAATAATAATAATAATAATAATAATTATCAAGTGAATTTTCTCTTAAAATTTTTTAAAGGATTTTTGTACTTCTATTTGCTAATCGGTTTCGTCCGCCAACTTTGGACATCATCAGAGCTTGGATTCTAGAAGATGAATTATTTGATTTAAAATGTTAAGCCAGAAGTTAATTAAGATTATAAATTTTGGAAAAATTATTAATAAAGTAAATATTAGTTTTTAACCTTCACATGAGGAGTTCCAAATTTAAAATGAAAGGGGTAAACGCTAGTTTGTCCCATCTGTCAATCAATCAGTCAAGCAACAGGTAAATGTCGACGTACAGTCAGACTCGGGTAAGTAATCTGGCACACTATAGTGACTATCTGGAAGGGAATCAGCAGTCTTCCTGAAGATTTTAAGTCAAAAGTTAAGATTACAAATTTTGAAAACTTAATTGGGATAAACGTTGGTATGACACATCTAACATCGATGTTCTTTGATTTAAAATCTTTTTCCCAACCACTACGATAATCTTGTGTTTCTGCTACTGTTCTCCCAATAGAACAGATTTTATTACCTTTTTTGAATACTAAACTACTTCTCACGAGACTGTTACATCTTCACATCCAAATACTGAGGTCCACTATTTAGGGATTTCAATGTACACAACGCTGAATGGATGGGGTCCTCCCATACCAATCCAGGAGGGGAGGAGGCCGAATCATTCAGCAAACTCAGCGATCTGGAGCAACTGATTAAAAAAACAACACATATTCCTGATCGTCCTAACCAATTCGTAAACACTCTTGACTTATGTTTCAATACTAGTCCTTCTCTCTATAAATGCGCTGTCTTCGTACCTATTGGTAACTCTAACTACAACCTAATTACTCGTAATTTTTAAGCTTTCTCTCAAACTGTTCCAACCTGTCCTAAGATCGAGCACTTTGATCGAGCTGATTGGAGGTCTTTGCGCTGCTTTTGTGATAACTATTCTTAGATGTACTGAGTTGTCTCTGACGACGCATCAGTTTCTGCTGATAAGGTAGGGGCTGTAAAAGTTGAAGGGATGAGAAGGTTAATCCCTTCTTTGTCTAAATCTTTTTCTCCTCAACATCCATGGTTTGACCATTGTGCCATTCAGGCTAGAGACATCGCGTATCGAGAGGGGAAAAATTCTCCTTCTCCTATCACTCTTGCTAATTTTCATTTTGCTCGGAATCGTTGCAGGGATATTCTTCGATGAGCAAAGCGGGCTTTCACAAAAAGGTGTGAAGAGCTCCTAAATTCTCCTACTGAGAAATCTTTCTGGCCTCTTGCCAAAAACATCTCTAACAACTTCTTTAAATCCTCCTTTCCTCCATCTTATTCGTTCTGATGGTTCTGTTGCCAACACTCCAACTGAAAAGGCTAATCTCTTCGGCCTTATATTTTCTTCTAATTCCACCCTGGACAACTCCGGCAATCCTCCTCCTACTTCTTCTTCTATCAGATGTGATTACATTTGATCAGGTGAATGGGTTTCTGAAATCTATAAACGTTAGGAAGGCAAGCGTCACGGATGGCATTCCTTCCCGTGTATTAAATGAGTGTGAATCTTTCAACTTTTCTCTCTGTGCCTCAATACTAGTACTTTTCCTCAGTGCTGGAAGCGCTCATTAGTCCAACCAATTCCGAAAAAAGGTAGCCGCTCTGATCCTTCTAACTATCTCCCTATAGCTCTCCCTATCTTTCAAACCCTTCTCATTTCTTATTTCTTATATCATTTGGAATATCACTTTCCTTTTAATCATCAGTATGGCTTTCGGCGCTAGAGGTCTACTGGTGATATGTATTCCTATCTCACAGATGTATAGCCTTCTGCCCTTAGGGACCATGTAGAGACTTGTGTGGTGGCGCTTGACATATCCAAGGCTTTTGAACATGTGTGGCTTATGTCACTGCTCTCCATTCTTCCATCCTTTTGGTTTCCTCCTTCTCTTTACTTGCATATATCTAGCTTTCTTTCAAATCGTTAAATATCGCTGTTGATGGTGTGATGCTTTTTTCATTCTCTGACAATAGTGGTGTTCCTCAGGACTCTGTCTTGCCTCCTATTCCTATTCTTCTCAGTTGTTCGTCTAACCCTATCCATTCATATGCCGATGACTTGACTCTCCATTCTTCTACTCATTTCAAATCTGCTCTATCCTTTGCATCTAGAGTTGCCTAACTTTTCTATTTTTTTCTATAACTGCTACAGAAAAAAGGATTATGAATAAATGGTTAACAAAAGCGTTGCTAATCTCAATAAAGCAAAAACACAAACTCTATAAAAGTGTTAAGAGAGGCATCATACCAATGCAAACATTCATCGCATATTCTTCATTACTGAAAAAGCTAATTATAAAATCTAAAGCTAACTATCTTGAATACAAATTTCAACAAACTCTAAACGATGCCAAATCAACATGGGGATTGATAAATAACATCTTAAACCGTCACAAAAATAATGAAGTTATAATTCCAGAAATAAAAATTAAAGACGAGATAGTGACCGATAAGCAACTCATTGTCAATGAATTAAATTCCTATTTTACAACTACAGGAGCTAAAGTATCAGCAGAAATTCCCCAAACCAGTGCATCTCCAACTGACTACCTAGAAACTCACAAAGGTCAAAAATTCTCCTTTAC
>SEYY01001024.1:47730-49496 GCA_009176605.1 Armadillidium nasatum
TGAACTCAACATTCTAGACCTTTCTCTAACTTCTAATCCTTCTCTTTATACTGTTAAACTCTTTCCTCCTCTGAGTTCATCAGATCATCTTCTTATCTCTGTATCTTGTTCTGTCTCTTCAAGTCCTCCTCAAGAACGGCCCCCGCCTTCGGCGAGGAGATGTTTCAGGCATTTCGGTGCCACTAGCTAGTCTGACTTGCAGTCGTACTTTTCTGATTTTCCATGGAATGATTGCTGTATCAGTGGGAGGGATCCCTTGGAGTGTGCAGAGCGCATAACTGAGGTGATTCTCTCCTTTGGAATGGAGGCGTACATTCCATATTCTTTCCTTCAACTAAACCTAATAAACCTTGGTGTAACTTTGCTTGTTCTCGTGCTATCCGCCGCAGGGATGCTGCCTTTATAGAATACGGTCGTCTTCAAACTCCAGAAACTCTTGCAACTTATATTTCATCCCGGAAAAGTGCAAAATCTATTCTTCGAGATACTAAAAACTCTTTTCTCCGTCGCAAATGCAATAATCTTTCTGGCTCCTCTTTCTCTTGCCATTTCTGGCGTTTTGCAAAAAATGTCAACTCTTACTTTGCTTCTTCCTCTTTCCCTTCTCTAGTATCTTCTGACGGTTCAACTGCCGTTTTGCCTTCCTCTAAAGCTGAACTCTTTGCTCAAACTTTTGCCTTAAATTCAACCTTAGACGATTCCGGAGCTGTTCCTACTGCTTCAACCCCCTCCAACTCATTTATACCCAAAATTGTAATTTCTTCTAAAGACGTCACTTCTGCTCTCTCTGAGCTTAACACTAAGAAACCGTACGGTCCTAATGGTATCCCTCCTGTGGATCTCAAAAATTGCGCTTCCGAGCTTGAGCCCTGAACTTGTAATCTATTTCGTCTATGTCTCTTACTTCATCCTTCCCTTCTTGCTGGAAACGTGTGCTCATTCATCCTGTGCCGAAGAAAGGTGACCCATTTCAACCATCCAACTACCGTTCGATTTCACTAACCTCCGTTTTTTCTCAGTTTTCGGATCTATCCTTAATAGGAAGATTTGGAGACATCTCAATTTTCCTAATTTTATCTCTGATCTCCAGAATGGCTTTCTTAAGAAACGCTTTTTTTTTTTTTTTTTTTTTTTACACATCACCACCACTCCAAGCAAAGCCCTATTCAAGGAGGGGCTGCTAAAACAATAGAAGAAATAAAAACAACCCACAACCCACACCTAACGCAAATTTCGCAGGTGAGCACAGACGTGGGTCTTAAAGGAATTTAGATTAAATTCAGCAGGAAACACAGAAGATGGAAGAGAATTCCACAAAACAGAGGTGGCTGGAAAGAAGGAGGCACCACAGCGAACAAGCCTGGAGTTGCCTATGTCCACGCAAAATTGATCGCGGACATCACCCCTTGTGCTGCGAGGACGCCGTAAAGGTGAAGGTATGCGAGTGATAGTTCCTCGAGCATTTGCCGCTGTAGTACCTATAGAAAAGAGATAAGGCACCAACATCACGTCCAAAGATAAAGAGTCAAGAGAATTAGAAAGAGCGGGACAGTTTATTAGTCTTTTAGCCTTTGACTCAACCCTATCCAAAAGACGGGTGAAGCCTGAGCCACCCCAGATATGAGAGCAGTACTCCATACAAGGGCGGATGAGACCCTTGTATAATTGGAGTAACTGCGAGGAAGAAAAACATTCTCGCAGTCTAAACAGAACTCCCAGCTTCTTGAGGCCGCCTAGCAACCATTGTGATGTGAGGTTTCCAAGAC
>SEYY01001025.1:0-30000 GCA_009176605.1 Armadillidium nasatum
ATATATTATATATATATATATAATAATATATATATATATAATATATATATATATATATATATATATATATATATATATATATATAACAAGATGCTTAAAGTTTCCAAATTATAAAAATAACACCTTAAATGGGTTCATTTCAGACTCAGTCCCATCACCTTCAGTGCCTTGATGTGGAGGAGAAAAATTCCTCCAATATCCTCGTCTTGACAGCTGGATACTTCCCCTCATTTAACCTACGTATCATTTCCGAGTTTGAAGTGAAGGTGCTGTTGCCCATAGCAAATCAAAATCATCAAAGATACTGCTGAACCTCGGTTCAAAGCAAAAGCGCAAAAGGAAATTTGCGCTTTTGCGCTCTTAAAAAACTTGAGCGCAAATACAAAAGCGCACATTTTCGAAATTTCGCGCAAACGCAAAAGCGCAAATGGCATTTGCACTATATAATATATATATATATATATATATATATATATATATATATATATATATATATATATATATATATATATAATATATATATATATATATATATATATATCATCTGGTGTGCATAGGCCAGAGGCCTACTAATATTCACCAGAGTTGGGGCAATACCGGAACCCGATCGTTAAACGAAGACATGTTTCGATACATGGAGCTTGAAAGTATGCAAGTCAAAGAAGTTTCGAAAACAGATAAAGGAAATGTGTTCCGGACTTTACCAGAAGAGTAAATATAAGATTGAGCATATAGTAGTTAAGTCTGGGGTCAAGGAGTTGGACTGAGAAAAGATGAGACTGTGTAGAAAGGTGTGTCGGACGAACCCTTCTCAATGGAGGAGGTATGCGATGGGAGAATTTAGAAGAGCAGTGGCCATTGTAATAGCAATAGTATAGAGAGAGTGACGCAACAATCTGATGGGCAGAAAGAGATTGGAGAGAGTTAATAAGAGCAGGAGAGTTGAAGAGACGAAAAACCTTGACTCCATCTTGTGAAGGAGAGCTGTATGGGTGGAACCACCCCAGAAGTGAGGGCGAAAAAGTTTAGAAATCAAAGCTTTGAACCAGACCCTATCGAAGACTTTCGATTTGTCAAGCGAAACAGCAAAAAAAAAAAAAAAAAAAAAATCACCGAAATGCCGAAGAACGGGAGACCAAGAGTCACAGAGAAGGGAAAGATCACCAGTAGAGCGTTTTTAACGATAGCCATACTGCCAATCAGAGACAAAATTTGAAGAATTGAGATGTTTCCAAATCTTCCTGCTAAAAATAGATTCTAAAAATTTAGAAAGAAAGGAGGTTAAAGAAATGGGACGGTAGTTGGAGGGTTAAGAAGGGTCCCCATTCTTCGGCACAGGCTGAATGAGCGCACGTCTTCAGCAAGAAGGGAATATTGATGTAGAAAGAGAAAGACAAGAGTCGAAATAGTTTACCAAGGCAGGGAGCAAAGCTCAGAAACAAAAGTTTTGAGATCCACAGGAGAGATACCATCAGCGAGAGAGCAGAAATGACATTTATAGAAGAAATTACAATTTTAAGCATAAATGAGTTGGAGAGGGTTAAAGGAAGAGTAATAGCTCCGGAATCGTCTAAAGTTGAATCAGTGCAAAAGTTTGAGCAAAGAGTTCAGCTTTAGAAGAAGGCAAAACGGCAGTTGTGCCTTCAAAAGATACTAGAGGAAGGAAAGAGGAAGAAGCAATGTTAGAGTTGACGTTTTTTGCAAAATGCCAGAAAGGGCTTGAAGAAAAACCAGAAAGAGGAATTTTCTACGGAGAAATGATTTTTTGTTATTGCTGAGGATAGATTTTGTACGATCCCGGGATAAAATAAAAGTTGCATAAGTTTCTGGAATTTGAAGATGACGGTAATCCCTGAAAGCAACATTCCTTCGGCGAATAGCACGAGAACTAACAGGGTTAAACCTAGGTTTGTTGGCTCAGTAGAAAACAAACAATGCCAGAGAGATTCACCTCGGTAATGCGCTCTTCACACTTAGAGGGATTCCTCCCAAGGAAGCAATAGTCATTCCACGGGAAGTCAAAAAAGTACGACGACAAGTTCGATAAGCTTGCGGCACCGAAATGCCACAAACCTTTCCTCGCACTAGGAGAGGGTTTTTTCTTGAGAAAGACTTGAAAGAAAAGAAGAGGATACAGAGATAAGAAGGTGATCGGAGGAACTCAAAGGTGGATAGCGTTTGACAGTATAAGAAGAAGTATTAGAAGTTAGAAAAAGGTCTAGAATGTTATGTTCATCTCCAAGACGATAAGGGATACGAGTAGGGAGCTGCACCAATATATATATTAGGGATGGAGTGAAGTATCGGTATCGGTAAGTATCGGTATATTTTCATGTATCGGTATCGGTGAATTTAAAAATCTTAGTATCGGTAAAAAATTTTGGTATATGAATGGATAAAGTATCGGTATCGGGTATCGGTACCTGTAAATTTTTAGGTATCGGTATCGGTAAAAATTTTGGTATCGCTCCATCCCTAATATATATATATATATATATATATATATATAATATATATATATATATATATATATATATATATATATATATATATATATATATATATATATATATATATATAATATATTATATATATATATATATATATATATTATATATATAAAATAATAATAATAATAATAATAACAACATACTTAATTGAATATGACTCTCCTTTGGCTTTGGAGTTTTCTAAACAATGGTCATTGATTCTATAAGGTAAACAAAACTTATTCCTTGAATCTTTTGAATCTTGAAATTTTGTTGATTCAATATAACGTTGAAATTCATCCACACATCTGAGAAAGGCAACCATCGCATTGTCAAATTTACTATCCCAAATGAAACGAATTCCCCCAGAACCATAAAGAGGGAGCTGCTCTTTTTTATCTCCAACAACCTGAATGACGGAATTTAAAAAAAAATAATAATAATCAATGATTAAGAACTTATTTTCATTTCATTCAGTAATTATAATATATATATATATATATATATATAAAAAATAAATAAATAACTTTAAAATTTCATTTTAAAATTTTGGAACAGCCATTGGTTTCCAACTAAAAATTATAAATGAATGACCTTACGGGTCATTTTAGCGTATTTTTCAATTTTATATATTATTCATAATTATTTTATATATATATTATATATATATATTATATATAATATATATTATAAATATAATATATATAATATATAATATATGATATATATAATATACATATTGGGTGGAGTTGGGATCTTTGCTGCCGCACGCGCGCGCGCGCGCGCGCACGCACGCACGCACGCACGCACGCAACACACACACACACAACACAACACACACACACTACTATATATATATATATATATATATATATATATATATAATATATATATATATATATATATATATATATATATATATATATATATATATATATATATATATATATATATATATATATTACCATTCACCTTTAACACTCGTGGAGTGGTGCCCGCCACAATTTCCTCACAAACACACGCACACTATCTCTTTCCCCCTTACCACTGCTCTTTATCTTTCTGTCCTCCGTAACTCTCCTACTACACTCGTCCGCATTCAGACCCCTCCCTCACCCAATCCATCCACCTTCATCTCGGCCTTCCCTTCCTCTTTCCTCCTTCTACCTTGGATCTCATCATTCAACCCACCATCTTGTCCTCATTCATTCTACACACATGCTCAAACCACCTTTATACACCCTCCTCCACTCTGCCCACTATTTCCCTCCTCCATCCACACAACCCCATTATTATTTCGTTTTTAATTCTATCAACTCCCCTGAACAAACATATAGCAATCAGTCCCTTCAATTCATAAACTTCTAATCTTTTCATCGTCCGCACATTCATCATCCATGTTTTACACCCATACAATACAGATGGCAAACACACTCTTAAACATTCTTACTTTTATATCCTTCGGTATTCTCCCCTTCTTCCATACCTCCCTCAATCTCCCCATCACTCTATTCTTTATTTCCCTTTCCATACCCCTTTTCTCTCCACCAGCATTCCCAAATATTTGAACTCTTCTACTTCCTCAAATTTCTCTCCTATCTCGACACCTCCCCATTACTCTCCTCTTACTGCCTCATTTCTGCTCCCAATCCTCATCACTTTACTCTTTATTGGATTTACCCTCAGTCCCTTAGAAGCACATTCCCTCACAAACTCCCTCATCAACATTCTCAGCTTCTCCCCAGACTCTGCAACTAACACCTCATCAACTGTAAACAAGAAGAAATTTACGTCCCATTCACCCTCTCCAATTCTCAACCTAACACCCTTCCCTTCCCTCTCCATCACCTTAACATTATTAATCATTAACACATCAAAGAAATAAACAACCACGGCAACATAATACATCCCTATCTCAGCCCAACTCCCACGTTAAACCATTTCGTCAGTTCCCTCCTCACCTTCACCCTCGCTCTACAGTTCTCATATAATAATTTGATCTCATTCAATAATCTCCCTCTCACTTCCCTCCTCCCTTAGTACCTCAAACAATTTCCCCCTACAAACTCTATCATAAGTCTTTGGAAGAATGATTCTTCATTTTTCCAAAGTTATCGATTTACATATGGTAGCAGTCGTGTGAGGTGCTCTATTATTGTGACATACTAAAATATCCTAACGGTGACTCATTTCTTTAGGGTACCAGTCTTTATATATAGTAGCAGCGGTATACGCATCCCAATTGTTGGTAGAGTTACCACTGTACATGGACGATTATTATTCTATTTCCAACTGAAGAGTGCAAGGAATAAAATGCAAGTTAATGATGAAAAATCTGTGAGAGTCAATTTCTTAGATATGGTGGTCAGTGATTGGAGTCATTGTGTTACATGGAGGCTGGTAGGGTAGCGACTAGCGACAATTCATTTCTTGGGGCCTCTTGAAACAAATGGGAGGATTCTTGAAGAAAGCTTTTCGTAGATTTCTTGTAGAAACACTGGAGAGTTTTGTATAGATGCTGAATGCCTCAGAAGACACTGGTGGGTTTCTTGAGGGTGCTAGGAGTTCTTGCCAAAAGGATAACCTGTTATAGGACATGATTTAAGTTTTTAAATGTTAATTATCTATTTGAGACACTTTCCATAGTGTCTTTATATTATCTCTACCAGTGTTCCCATGGGATTTAATTATTCAAATGGAGAACATAAAGTTCTTTGTATCTCTTTATTAAAAAGAAACCAAGTTTTTTTTATTGCTATCTTTTCGTTAAATAGAAACAAACTGTTAATTATAATTATCTCTAGAAATGTTTCTTTTTTTTTTTTTTTTTTTGCATTTATTACGAAGCTATAGTATTTTTTTCCTAAATACAACTTTCCTTGATTCGACTTCACAGACACAATTTTCTTTTTAGAAAGGAAACTGATTTGATTTTTCCAGATTGAATTGCTTTCCTCAAATGCAGAGTTGCTGTTGTCGCGACCGAAATTCTTGAAGAATGAGTCTTCCTCTCGATAGTTCATTTCTTCTCAGCTTTTCCAATTCTTGAGTGTCTACTTTGGTTTCATTTCCATGTTGTTGCTTCCTTCTCTGGAATCCAACTGACTTTTCACTGCTCTAAATACAGCTCTTATTGGTTTGCTGTGATACTTTTGCAAAGAATTTTACATGCATAAATATCACTAATGTTCCTAATTTGACTTAGAACATTTAAGTAGCACTTTTCCTGTTACAATACATTTTTACATAAGTATTTCAAATACTATATATATATATATATATATATATATATATATATATATATATATATATATATATATATATATATATATATATATATATATATATATATATATATATATATATATATATATATATATATATATATATTATATGTTGAAATAATATATAAGATTTCAAAGAAGTATAAAATCATAAGGAAGCTATAATTTCAATCTAAAAATGTGCGGTTTATATTCTGTTTGAAAGTTGTATTTTGGTTCTAAAATTTTTAAGTGCTTGGGAGGTTGTTGAAATTTCTCAATGTTGTTTTGAAGTCTGTAAATGATGATTGAAGTTATTGGTGTGATTTAATCTATTGGAGGCTTGTTAAAAAGTTAGTCATGGGTGTCGCAAAATTGGAAAGTTCAAAATTTGGTTTCATTAAGAAAGATTTTTGATTGTCTCGCCGGTGATTGTCAAGTTTATCTTAATTTTGGTTGGAAGCAAAAGTTTAGACATTTCGTATTAAAATATAGTAAAATTCGTTTGTAGATTGCAATTGATTTTAATGTTGTTTTATGTCTGTGTTGGCAATGTTTTGAGGATGTTGAGTTTGTGTTTCGGCGAGGGGTATTTTGAATGTGCTTTGGAAGTGAGGTAGTTAAATTTAGGCAAATTTATTTGTTGAAAGGAATGGGGGTGTTTTTATAGGACTTGTGGGTGGTGTTATATGTGTTTGTCTGTTGTTATGAGGTTATGGAGGATTTGTTTGGGATGCATCTTTTTCGATAGCCAAGTTTGGAGTTGAAGGTAGTCTTATAATTTACTTATTTTGTGAATTTATGTCGTCGGCGTATGAATTGGGTGAAAGTTGTTTGTGGTTTATCTCTGTGTAAAGTAAATAGATGGGGGAATTGGCTCCTTTATGTTATGGTATATTTATAGCCGTTTTTTGTATTTAATCTTCCTGATAAAGTATAGCCATTTTATATATATATATATATATAATATTATAATATAATATATATTTGAAAAATATATCTAATACTTTAATATTCATAAATATATCTTAAAGCTATTTCATTCTAAAATATATTGTAAAGATTAATTGCTATCGTTTGATAGAAAATTTTTTGTAGTTGGTAAAAGTATTTTTAGATTTGTAAGTGGGTTTATTTTTGAATTTTATAATTATATGGGTTTAGATCTTTCTGTGTTCCATTGTGAAGGGGTGAATGTTTGAGGAGCAAAAAGTGATAAAACTTCTGGACGAGTGGGGATTGGTTCATTCGGGGGATTCTGGTATGGAGGTTTTGTTGTTAAGGATTTGAAATGTTCGATGATATGGGTTCTCAAGTCGGAAGAATCTTTGGTGGGCTATTAAGATCTCCGCATAGAAGGAGATAAAGTTTTCTTGTAGAGAGGATGGTATGTTCTTTCAGTGACTGGAAGTATGGTTGGTATGTATTCGTTTACTAAATTGTGCGTAGTTTTTTAATATCTATTGAGATTTACAGATGATTGTCAGTTTGAATGTTGAAATGTGTTGGAGTATTTATGCAAATTTGGATGAAAATAGTTTGTGATCTTGATTTCTGTATATATTTTGTTTTATTTTCAATTTTTATATATATATTATATATATAATATATATATATATATATATATATATATATATATATATATATATATATATATATATATATATATATATATCATATATATCTTCCAATGAGTAAAAGCTGTTGAGCTATTATACTACACTGGAGTTGGGGGGAAAATCCAAAAATCAGGGTCAAAGTGCGTAAATGAAAGAAAATTGGGAAATTTACAAAGATTTTACCTGCAAAGTACTAAATATTAGACTGAAAATAAAATCTAAGTCTGAGGTAAGAGAGAGCTGTACAGAGAAAATATAAGACTGTTTGGAAAGGTGAAATGCAAGTTAATGAGCTCTCCTCAGTGAGGAGTGTTACAATACGACTAGAAAGTTCCGATGAGTAGCGTCCATTGTAATAACAAATGATATGGAAAGTGATGTGACAATACGACAACTACAAGGGCATTGGAGAGAGTTAGTGTGGGTAGGAGTTAACAAGATGAAGAGCCCTAGACTCCACCTATCATGAAGTGCAGTAAGTTTTGAACCACCCAAGATATGCAATATTTATATAAAATAAAATATAAAATCAATTTAGTATTAAGGATTTAATTTTAAATATATTTTTACTTATAATTTAAATATACATGAGAATAATATGCATTGGGTTATGGTTAGAGCTCTTATTTGTCACAGTCGGTAAATTTCATCTGATTTTTTTACTTACATTTGACAAATTTCAAAGGAATTGCAAAATGAGAAATTATTATTTTCTACTTTGAAAAGGTTTCTGGTTGGTATTTAGGAGTATCGGAGTATTTAAAGTGACTAAATTTTCCAAATATATTACAAGAATCTCTAGTAAGTTAAAGAAAAATTACTTTTTTGATCATACTAAAAGCAGGTCATGGGAAGAAAGACATTTAATATAAAGAGCTCTCTATTTAAGTAACACCTTTTAAAATGTATTAAGAGATTCCTAAAACATCTCAAAACAAGAATTTAAGTAAAAGTAATTTTGAGAATTGTTCACGATTTAAAATCTTTCCTTTCACGTCTAATGTGTCTTCTCCCTACATGTGTAGACTACTAGAAATTCATAAAAATAGCAATCCCTGTCATCCAATTATTGTTCAAATCTCTGAAGTGGGTGTCTTCTCAGCTGTTCTTTTTGATTGGAAAGATTTCCATTTCAAATATCAATAATTGTTTAGACTTTTTAAACAAAATAAGAAATTTGAGCTCATTTAGAAAGAAAATTGTTAGGTTTAGGAACATAGGAACATAGGAAAATAGAGACAGTTAGAAGCCACAAGGGCCTATCGAGACTGTCCCAGTCCAAACAAATAATAACAATACTAATACATGCACGAAAGACTAGGTCTATCCCATCCCAGTTATCAGTTCATTCATGCATAGTCATGCATAGATAAAAGAAAAACTAAACCCAATTACACATGCAATATTCAATGAACCATCACCCACTACAAAAACTGCCGTTAGGCTTAGTCATAGGTTGATCTGTTGATCCAAAAATTCATATATACCCGCCAATTTGGCTTAGTCAGATTATTCTATATAATACCCAAACCATCCATATATCTATCTAGCCCCTTTTTAAATTTGACAAGAGAATCACAGTCAACAACCTCCCGTGGCAAGTCATTCCAAAAATTAACAACTCTATTACTGAAACAGTATTTTCTTAGATCGAGATGGCATGGCTTCTTTTTATTTTTTGTTATGTCCTCTAGTTACTCTTCCATGGTCCACTATGAAGTATTTTTCAATCTCTGTATTACTGTCAGATGCAAATATTTTGTAAACTTGTATCATATCCCCTCTGAGAAATCTCCTTTCAACTGAAAACATTCCTAACTCCTTCAACCTCTCTTCATAGCTCTTATTTTCAAAGCCAGAAATCATCCTTGTTGCTCGACGTTGTACTCTCTCCAGCATATCTATGTCTTTTCTTAAATGAGGAACCCAAACTTGTGCACAATACTCTAATGCTGGCCTGACATAGTTATTATATAGTTTGCTTATAACCTCTTTACTCTTGTAAACTACACTGCGGTTAATTATACCTAACATCTTATTAGCTTTATTCCTTGCTTCCAAACATTGATCACCCACCTTCAGATTACTGCTAATTATCACACCTAAATCCTTTTCTTGGTCCACAGTCTCAAGCCACTCCCCATTCATTTCATAATTAAATCCTTCATTTGAGTAACCTACATGAAGAACTTTACATTTTTTACTATTAAAGTTCATTTGCCACCTCTCTGCCCAACCAAGAAGTCTATCTAGATCACCTTGAAGCTTTATGCATCCATCATTATTCCTTACTGAGGTAACCACTTTGGTATCATCTGCAAACTTAGAAACCTTGCATTTAAGACCTTTGTCTAAATCATTTATATATATAAGGAACAAAAGTGGTCCCAGCACAGAACCTTGTGGTACCCCACTCTTCACCGTTTCCCATAATGACTTATTACCATTAAGTAATACACACTGCCTTCTGTTCTTTAACCACTCTTTAATCCAATTGTGCACCATTCCATCTATACCATACTGTGACAACTTTTGCATCAGCCTAACATGGGGTACCTTATCAAAAGCCTTGCTAAAGTCTAAATATATGACATCAACTGGATCACCCCTGTCTATACATTCAGTAATATATTCCATAAATTCTAGTAGATTTGTCTGACATGATCTACCCTTTCTAAAGCCATGCTGGGAGTTATATAGTATCTTGTTATCATCTAAGTGCTTCTCTATATGACTTTTCAGTAACTTTTCCAAAATTTTCACAACCAGAGATGTTAAACTAACTGGCCTATAGTTCCCTAAATCTTCTTTACTACCTTTTTTAAATATGGGCACCACATATGCTGCTTTCCAGTCCTCAGGTACCTCTCCAAAAGCAATAGATCGCTTAAAAATCAAATACAGTGCCTTTGCAATACTGCTACTCCCCTCTTTTAGAATTCTACCATACACACCATCCGGACCCGCTGCCTTGTTTGATGTCTTCCATTCATCAAGTTGCCCACGAAAACACAATCTGACTCCTTAATACATTTTTTTTAATCATTTACAACATTTTGCATGAAGTATAATTAATTTACTTTTAAATGCAATTTTTATCACTTAACAGTGATAAACCACCCTTGGGTTTCTTCCTATGATTAGTAATGGCGAATGTATTTTTTTAAAGTTTTTTTTTTAAATTAAATTCTCTCAAGTCTACTTGATACCAGTCACAAACTGGTTTAAGGATGTTAATAACACTTATAGTTTTTGTTTGTGTTAAAATTGAAATTATAAAAAATAAACTTAATAGTCACATGCTCTCAATGAAGTTTACTTGTAAGACAGGAATTAATGGCTTAGATTTTGGAGAAATAGAAGGAATTCTCGATAACGTATGTAATAAAACTGTTTGTGGAGAATTGTGACTGTCAAAGATTCTGCTCAGATTATCAGCAGAAGAAATAAAAAAGATGAATAGGGAACAGGAAAAGTCGGAAAGGATATTTTATTTGGCGAAAGTGAGTATCAACCTTGCAAAGTTATGTGTATCCTTTGTGTATTGAAAGGATTGAAAGTAAGAACAAGAACGGAAATTGTTAAAGGAGATATCCCATGGTTCATAGGGTGAGAGACCCTGAAAAACATTGAAGCTATTATAAACTTTGGAAAGTTAGAGATAACAATGGATAAACTTGAAAGAATAAAAGTAAAATGTGAACTAGACTCTAAAAACCATCTAAGGATAAAATTGATAAGAGGTTTGAGAAGAGATGGGAATGAATGATAAGAAAAAGAGAAGAAACAAATTGTGGAAATTACATCTGCAGTTTGGTCATGGAAGGAGTGATAAAATATGGGAATTATTGGAAGAAAGTAAAAAGGGAGAAGAAATGTTTAGAAACAATAAAAGTGAAATGAAAAAGGATTTACAAGAAATTTGTGAAGGATGTAGTTTTTGTAGGAAGTATAAGAAAACGCCTACAAGACCAATGGTAGCTTTTCCAATGGCAAAGGATTTTAATGAAATGGTTTCAATGGACTTGGGGAAAAATAGAGGGGAGGAAGTTTTTGTTGTTGGTGGACATGATAACGAATTATATGCAAGCTAGTTGGTTGATTAATAATACTCTGAGAAATTTGCAAAACATATTAGAAAACTGGATAAGTGTTTTTGGACCTTCTAAATTTATATTTTCTGACAATGGCTTAGAGTTCCAAAATGAGGAGATGAAATAACTAACTGAAAATTTTGAACAGAAATATGAAGCACTCGGGCCGAGAGCCCTTGGAATAATGGGAAATGTGAAAGGATGATTGGTTTGATAAAAGATAGAGTGAGAAAATTGATAGGAGGAGATTAATGATTGGAAAGTAGCCTTATTGTGTTCAGTTTATGCTAAAAATTGCTTAAATATGAAGTGAATATTCCCTATATCAAGTGATATTCGGAAGAAATCCTCATATTCCAAGTGTACATAATGATGAGAGGAATTACGTAATAGAAGTGGAAATCATGAGTGAAAGTGAGAAACTAGAAGAAAATTTAAGAGCTATGAGAAGAGCAAAAGAGATATATTTGAAACAAGAATCAGATGAAAGAATTAAATTGGCACTAAAGAAAAATGTACAGAAGCACAAATTGGAAGAAGCACTTGTTAGAGATAAAGTTTACTATAAAAGAGGAGAAAAAAAATGGAGAGGTCCAGCAAAGGCAACAGGGATAGATGGAAAACCGTCTTAGTAAAGCATGGTGGAACTCTTAGAGAAGTGGTGAGAGTTCACATTACAAGGATACATGGAGAAAAAGAAGTAGAAAATGAACGGGAGGAAAAAGAAGAAACTGAATGTAGCACAAATGGGATAGTAGAAGAAAATGATTAAGAGGAAGAGGAAGTTCTGAGACATTATGAAGGAAACGGTGTGGAGAGAGAGGAAAGACAAGAAGAAGAGGGAGAAGAAGAAAATGAGTAAGAAAAAGAAAAGATTGACGTATTTATAGATAATTCCAAAAGTTAAACATAGAGATAGGTGGAGAATGAGAAAGAAACAGGAGAAAACATAGAAGAAAGAATTATAAGCAGATCTTGTATATACAAGTGCAAAGTTGAAAGGACAGTTGCAGCATATAAAACATAGAAGATGGGAAAGTAATGTGGATAGACCTAAGGGAATATGAAAAATTCTATCAGATTACTGAAATGGAAGTTTTTTTGATTAGGGATAATATCAGAAAAATTTATAGAAAATAAAAAAAGTATGTAAAGCTAGATTAGTAGTAAGAGGCTTTGAAGAGATAAACTTAGATGAAAGAAATGAATCTCTAATATATTCACAGGAATCTTTAAAGATAACTTTAGCAATAATTAGTTATAAGGGATGGATATGCAAGACTTTGGATGTGAAAACTGCTTATCTGCAAGGTCGTCAGATTGGGAGAAATGTGTGTATAGAATCTCGAAAGGAGGAAAGAAGTGAAGGCAATATATAGAAATTAAAAAAAGACAGTTTATGGTTTAACGGATGCAGCCAAAGAACGGTACCATAGTATCACAGAAATTATAGAAGAATTAGGAGTAAAAAGTCGATTGGAACCAACCATATACTATTGGAAAAAAGGAGGGAAAGTGATAGATATTATGTGTACTCATGTAGATGACTTTTGCTATGAAGGTGAACCAATACTCCAAGTGGAAATAATAGAGAAGTTAAAAAGAAAGAATTAAAATAAGTAATGAAGAAAGTAAGAAATTTACTTATGTAGGTGTGAATATTAAACTAGAACAAGATTGGATAACTATAGATCAGAGAAAATATATCAAAAGTATAGAATGTCCAGAGATAAAGAGATTTAGAGAAGATAGAGACTTGACACCAAAAGAATTAACAGAATATGGATCACTTGTGGGAAGAATAAATTGGTTAGCTCAACATACTCGACCAGAGACAGCAGTAGAGGTGAGTCTGCTGAGTAAAAATTTAAAAATGGCAGAACAAGTGAAATGAGAAGAGCGATAAAGTGGCAAAATCAAAAGTGGCAAGGAGAGTGGCAAAGTTCACAATTGAAGCTGAAGCACTAAGTGTGGGAGAAGCTACACAAAATGCAATATATTGGAAAAATGCTTGGCAGGAGATTATGAATCAGAAAGTATCAATAAAAATAAAGACAGAGCAAAACACTAGAGAGAGAGCCATGAAATTTACAACAAGTGTTGTGAGTAGGAGATTGAGAGTAGATATAACTGCAATGAAAGAGTTGCTAGAGAGAAGAGAAATTGAATCAGTGGATTGAATTGGCACGAAAGAACAATTAGGTGATGTGTTAACAAAGATAGGTGTGAAAGAGGATATGATTATAAAGTATGTGACTGAAAGGAAAAGAAATAAAAGAGAGAAGGAAGAAGAGAAGAGAAAAGTGTTAGATGAATTGTTTTATAGAGAAGAGTGTTAGATTGATTGTTTTTATATGTTTATATTGCAGATGTGTAAAAAGAAAAATGGAAGAGACAAAAAGAATGAGAAGAAAAAGTAAAAGGATAAAAGAAAGATAAGTGTTTCTTTGAGAATGATTGAAAATAGGTTTTCAATGGTTATCATATATATATATATATATATATATATATATATATATATATATATATATAATATATATATATATATATATATATATATATATATATATATATATATATATATATATATATATATATTCTTCCAGGCTTGTAGATCCCTTTTTCCTTATTATGTAAATAATTAAATTTAAAGAGGAAGTAAGATGTCATTGTTTTTTACTTAGAAGATTATTTAGGCATAGAATAAAAAGTATATGTCTTCTGTCACGATATCAATAGACTGTTAAGGTACGTGTGGGGAATCTGGATTCGTCAGCTGGCTTCTCAGTATAGTTATTGTGAGTAGTAGTAGTCTGCCTAGATAAGAGAAAAGAGACACTATCATCAAATAAAACTTTGAGTTATTTCATTTCGAGTCAAAGATTAGAGTAAAAAAGATCTACCCTTTAGGTTAGCGAGATTAATTTTCAGTCGACGTATTTAAAGATTTGAGTATAAATAAATTTTATAACGTTTTTAATATGTAAGCTTTTCTGAGTTAAGGACTATGGAATACAAATTTCTGTAGATTTCTGAAACTTGTCAACACCAAACAACACCTTATCTGGCAACATTACAGTTTTTCTCTGTGTTCAGAATGAAAATAATAAATGTTTACAGACTTCAGCAAAATTGAGCTCCACATTAATAGAAAGGGAATTTTCAAAGTATGCTCTAATTTATTATATTGTAAACTTTGACCTCAATCTTACATGTACTCTTCTGGTACAATCTGGAACTCTCTTTATCTACTTTCCCAACTTCCTTTAACTTGCGCACTTTCAAGCTCCGTGTATCGGAGCAAATTCGCGTTTAACGATCAGGTTCCGGTAATAGCCCAACTCTAGTGGAAATTAGTAAGCCTCTGGCCTCTGCTCACCAGAGTAGACATAAAATAAATAAATAAATAAATATATATATATATATATATATATATATATATATATATATATATATATATATATATATATATATATATATATATATATATATATATATATATATATATATATATATATATATATATATATATATACACACACTTACCTCAATATAAGACGTATTGCCATGTGGCACCAGCTTATATTTCGAAAATTTGAAATCAGCCTTTCGAGCTAAAGCTGAAAGAAGCAGAGTTGTTTGACCCCAAGCTGCATTAATTTCTGGCCAAGAAACAGGAATTGTTTTAAGACGACCGAGGTGCAAGCCGTTGATAGTACCAATATAAGTATTAAACCAAATTCGAAAGGTCAAATTTAAAGCGTTAACTTGTTCCAACTGATCAAGTTGTTCTTGCATGTATGTACGTCGACTCTTTAAGCTGTAAAAACATACAACATTTAATATATATATATATATAATATATATATATATATATATATATATATATATATATATATATATATATATATATATATATATATATATATATATATATATATATATATATATATATCTCAGAATCTCTTTTCAATTCCTCCACACATCCACTGACCCTCTACAAATCTGCATTTCTTATACTTTCTTTTCCAAATAATGATTCTTCTGCACTGCAAATTGTACTTGAATCCTTAACATTCATGTTTGCTTATGAAAACTGTGAACATCAAACTATAAAAGCAAGTTCCTTACTAACAATGATTATTAATTATTTTTAACTGATAGCAATACTGAAAGTGATAGAAATATCGATATATCAATAGTGAAAATTTAATATCGAAAAAAAAAAAAAAAAAAAAAATTATATATATATAATAATATATATATATATATATATATATATATATATATATATATATATATATATATATATATATATATATATATATATATATATATATATATATATATATATATATATATATATATATATATATATATATATATATATATATATATATATATATATATATATATATATATATATATATATATATATATATATATATATATATATATATATAATATTTCGAAGCAGATGTAGAATTTCATATAATGCAGATACGGATGCGGATGCCATCACTAATATATAATATATATATATATATATATATATATATATATATATATATATATATATATATATATATATATATTATATATATATATATATATATATATATATATATATATATATATATATATTATATCATAGGTTAAAGAGTTTTAATTTATTTCAATAAACAAATAGAGTAGTGAGAAATATAACCAAATTAGTTTATTTAATTACTACATTGAAACCTATTAAATTAAATTTAAAAAAAAACGAGTTAAATAGTTTGTCTGCCAGTGGAACGATTGAGAACTTTTCCATTTTTAAAGTTAAATTTAAAAAATATTTTTGTCAAATATTTCTAATATATTTATAAATGACATTTTACCATAGAGTTCACTTAAAGAGATTTGGTTACAATTTAAATTGACAAGATATTTTTGATGGTCAAAAGAATCAAAACTGGAATCGAGTATAGAAAGATATGTATATGCGTATGTATGTGTGTACATATTTTATAAATAATTTACATATAACAACTAAGTATTAAATGCATTAATGTTCAGATATAAGTTCAATGCATCATGAATTAGTTACTCAATATGGGGTTTACCGTTGACTAGAAGTAGAAAAGAATCATTCTTAGTGTTACATAATCATTAAAAAAGAATTGACACTTGGGCCTTCAAAAAGTAAGAAGGAATTTACAATTCTTATCTTTAAACGCTTTTATTTTTCTAAAGATATGCTTTGTTTATCTCAAAATTTCAAGTTTCTCATATATTTCACTAACTCTAATATATTTAAAGATATGCATTAAAAAATAAGTACAATAGTAAGAAGGCGATACTACATTACTCTTCCTAATCCGTATTTTATTGCAGATCATTAAGAACATAAATGGCTAATTTTAGTTACCAAAATAAAAAATCAAAATAACGTAATCAGAAGAAAAAAAACATTTAAAATATATTTTGAACAAAAATCAGACGAACTTTTTTCACATTACAGATACGAAATGATATCAATATCCTTAGAAAAAGGGAAAGGCAAATATCATAATTCTTAAATAATTTCATAAGAAAACAAACATGTAAAGCAAAAGGGGTCATTTCCAGAAATAATTTCAAAAGTCAAAATAATTCAGAATAAAGAGAACATAAACATCTTTCAGGCAGATTTTGATTTGCTCATTAACGTTCGAGTAATACAATTGAAGTAAAATTTTATCCTTTAATGATAAAAATCTAATATCAGTTAAAACTACTAAGGCAGAAGTTGTAAGATGAGGCTGAAGAGTCGCAATCGGAGGGAATATCAAAGGTGTTAAGTGTTAAAAACAGTTATTAAAAAAAACGCGTCCGATCTCAATTTTAGGTTTCGTTAAATTTTTTTAAATGGATATTTGACTGAATGTGTTGCACCCACAGTCTGCATTTCTACACGGCTTAGTTTTGTGACTACTAATGCCAATCACAATAAATATTTTACTTTTCATTTGATAGGGACTTAAAACATCACATTTGTCGAGTGTTTGGAATCAAAATTCGTGTGAACATAATTATCATCAAGAATGACGTATTATTTTTGTTTTGTTTTTTATTATTTCTATTTTATTTTTTTGAAGCTAGAAATAAATGTATAGAATTTTAATGCAGACACCACTTAAAACCAGTCATTTTATAGAAAAGTAAAAAGACAAACACCCACCTCAGTGCAAGCATAAAACTATCGTTGGATGTTCTTCAACACATATTTTAAATTGGGGGAATAGATTCAGAGAAACACCATGGTTGAAAGTGTCACTGAACAAGTGTAGATTTGATTATCATTCAAAAATCATAAAAAACGTTACGTATCCTGTGCAGTGAAGAAAATACATGGGTGGCGAAATGCAAAAGGAAAACACCTTCGAGAATTTGTCATTGTAGCAGTTATACAACAGGTAGAGTTATAAATATTATGAGGATATAAAAATGAATAGCCTTTCAGCCTCAAACTCGATTCTGTCCAAATGAATGGCGAAACCAGATTTATTTCTGAAAAAAATACAGAAACTAAGGCTTCACTGCAGGTTGAGGACCAACAAAGGGGAGGAAAAAATAAAAGTAACTTGAACAGAATAACCATTTTTCTTTTCTGGTAACCGTTGTGACAAGAAATTTCAAATGTAATTCCTTGTCTATATGATTTGAAAGAAATAACTAAAGGAGCGGAGAGAGAAGAATCAATGGTATACAAGTTAAACAGTTTGGAAGAACAATCTGGGTATGTTATTAAATATAGAAAGAAGGAGGGGAGTCAAACTTGGTTAATTGAGTATTAAAGTCTACACCACTAAATTAAAATACAAAATTACTGAAGATTAATATAGAAAATGTAAAAAAAGTTATGTACCAGTGACTGTGTAAAGATATTTCTCCTTTAACCAAAAGTTAAAAGATAGTTCGCTGTAACAATTCAAACTTACCAAAATATTTTCAGAATTATGTTCCCACTGAAGATTACAAATAAAATTTTATTTACAGTTTACATAAGTTACTTCTTTTACAGATTTAAAACAAATTGTAAGTTCTTTGAAAATTAAAAGATATGTTGAAAGAGCACTGGAGAATAAGCCTTAAAAATTCAGTCCAAGAAATATGCAGGTATCACAAAATTTGAATCGAACTCCAGTCAAAACTTTAAACTCACTCGATATTTACATAATGGTCTTTTAATAGATATGAGATATTCAACAATCATATTTGTAGTCAAAATATTACAGAAAAAAAACACTAGTTTCATTATTTACCGATTGTAGACATATAATAATGAATGTATATTTATAGGGTGAGAAAAGAGAAGAAGAAGAAAGAAGAAGAAGAAGTAGAGAAGAGAATCACTGGATTGGGTTTGGACGGTGTGATTTTGGAAGTAGAAGGAGATTAGATGTTATTAAATATATTTCATGTATTATATCTTTATTGCAGGTGTCTAGGTATAATAAACAGGTTAAAGTTAAAGGATTAAAGGAAAGGGTCATAAATTATCCCTTTAAGATAATTTAGATATTTATATAAAGGAAAGTAGTAACTAGTATTTTAATATTTAGAATTAAGTAAACATATAGAGTTGAACAACTCTAAGAAAGAAAAGAATATTTTTAGTTCAGAGAAGAAAAGAGGAAGAAATTTCCTATACATTTCCTATCGGTTAGCAAGGGGGCCTTTTATCTTATTATAGTGTCTATGGGTCTGTGTCCCTGAGCGCTTAGTGATATAGTTTCCCTGGGGGCTGTAGTGGGATTTAGGTTACACTTGATTGTCAGGTAAGTGGGTGGTATAGGATCGGCAGAAAGAAGAAGGCAGTCTGGACAACAATTTGCAGGTGAAAATTTTTTTTTAACTCTGTAACACCCTAATTTTATCAATGAAGATTCAGATGCATTCAGAAATAAAGGATATTTGGTCTGGAGTAAAGGAATTAAACAGAAAAAGTGAAAATGTGTGAAAAAAAAAACAAAAACAAAAACAAATCCCACATGAACAATCCTACGGTTGAAAGTTCAGAAGAACAGTGACCACAGGATAATGAAGCCACCAATTTGTGAATAGAAAGGGATTAGAGAGAGACTGGCAGAAGGATGTGAGTAAATGAGGCAAAAAGAACTTGAATCCAAACTTTCAAGATGAAATGTGTGAGCAAAGCCCCCATGTGTGTATTATGTTCTGTCATGAAATAAAATCTTGAAGGTGATCTAGGTGTTTTTAACAAGTTGGAAACATTTTATATAAAGTGCTTATTCCATAAAAATTCAAAAACGGGAAATAAAAATGTTAGAAAGCCATAATGCTTGAATTTCATTTTCTGAAAATGCTAAAATTATGTGGACAAAAAAAAGATACGATTAGGATGATGAAACTTTTGAGGTACTAAAAATGACCAAGTTTTCACAATTCCAATTAAATAGATTAGAAGGATCTGGTGATTAAGGAAGAAAAGAAAAATTAATCATGAGTATTTCCTTATAATTTATGGGTAAACCATTGAAAAGTCATTTTTTTTTAGTAAAAACTAATTTACACTATATATATATATATATATATATATATATATATATATATATATATATATATATATATATATATATATATATATATATATATATATATATATATATATATATATATATATATTTTTTTTTTTTTTTTTTTTTTTTACACATCACCACCACTCACGGGCAAAGCCCTATTCAAGGAGGGGGTGTTAAAAGAATAAAAATGAAGGTAAATAGAGTACAAAATCCAGAAAATAAAAATCACCCCTACAGTACCCACCTAACGCAAATTTCTCAGGTGGGCGCAGACGCGGGCTTTAAAGAAATTGAGATTAAATGCAGAGGGAAATACAGAAGATGGAAGAGAGTTCCACAAGACAGAGGTGGCAGGAAAGAAAGAGGCACCACAGCGGACAAGCCTGGAGTTGCCTATGTCCACGCAAAATTGATGCGCGGACATTGCACCCCTTGTGCTGCGAGGACGCCGTAAAGGTGGAGGTACACGGGTGGATAGTTCCCTCGAGCATTTGCCACTGTAGTACCTATAGAAAAGTGACAAGGCACCAACATCACGTCGCAAAGATAAAGAATCAAGAGAATTAGAAAGAGCGGGACAGTTTATAAGTCTTTTAGCCTTTGACTCAACCCTATCCAAAAGACGAGTGAAACCTGAGCCACCCCAGATATGAGAGCAGTACTCCATACAAGGGCGGATGAGACCCTTGTATAATTGGAGTAACTGCGAGGAAGAAAAAAATTCTCGCAGTCTAAACAGAACTCTCAGCTTCTTTGAGGCCGCCCTAGCAACCATTGTGATATGAGGTTTCCAAGACATTTTTTTGTTTATGTGAAGGCCAAGGATGTTTATATTGTCAACAGGAGAGACGGGAGAACCATCGAAAGAAATAGAAAAGTTAGGAGGTGTCTTTGAGAGAGAGATTTCTAGAAGTTGAGTTTTTAAAGAGTTGAATTTCACAAGGTTGAGACGACCCCACTGGGAAATTCTATCCAGATCTGCAAGAATGGAATCGGAAAGATGTAGACGAGAAGCAACTCTAGATGCAAAGGAAGGAGCAGATTTGAAATGAGTAGAAGAATGGAGGGTTGAGTCATCGGCATATGAATGTATAGGGTTAGATGAACAGCTGAGAAGATCATTAATGAAAAGTAAGAATAGAGTAGGAGACAAGACAGAACCCTGAGGAACACCACTATTGACAGGAAAGGAAGAAGAAGTCGCTCCATCAACAACAGCTGAAATGGAACGATTAGAAAGAAAACTAGACATAAGTAAGCAAAGAGAAGGAGGAAACCCAAAGGAGGGGAGCTTGGAAAGCAGTGACGCATGCCATACCCGGTCAAACGCCTTAGATATGTCAAGCGCCACCACGCAAGTCTCCCCATGGTCCCTAAGGGCGGAAGACCATAGATCTGTGAGATAGGAAAGTATGTCACCAGTAGACCTCGAACGACGAAAGCCATACTGATGATCAGAAAGAAGGGAATGAGATTCCAGATGATCTAAGAAGTGAGAGTTAAGAAGGGTTTCAAAGATCTTAGACAGAATACAAGTGAGAGCTATAGGGCGATAGTTGGAAGGATCAGAGCGGCTACCTTTCTTCGGAATAGGTTGGACTATTGCGCGCTTCCAACACTGAGGGAAAGTACTAGTATTGAGGCATAGAGAGAAAAGTTGAACGAGGGACGGAGCCAGCTCAGAGGCACACTCCCTTAAAACTCGGGGAGGAATGCCATCCGGGCCGCTTGCCTTCCTAACGTTCATAGACTTCAGAAGCCCATGCACCTGGTCAAATGAAATCACAGGCAAAGGCATGGGACCTCTGAGAGGAGAAGAAGTAGGAGGAGGATTGCCGGAATCGTCCAGGGTAGAATTAGAGGAGAATAGGAGGCCGAAGAGATTAGCCTTTTCAGTTGGAGTATTAGCAACAGAACCATCAGAGCGAATAAGAGGAAGAAAGGAAGATTTACAGAAATTGTTGGAGATGTTTTTGGCAAGAGGCCAGAAAGATTTTTCAGTAGGAGAATTAAGGAGCTCAGCACACCTTCGTTTGGTGAAAGTCTGCTTTGCTCGTCGAAGAATATCCCTGCAACGATTCCGATCTGAATGAAAATTAGCTAGAGTGATAGGAGAAGGAGAATTTTTCCACTGTCGATACGCAATGTCTCTAGCCTGAATGGCACGAGAACAAGCACGATCGAACCATGGATTTTGAGGAGAGAAGGATTTAGTTGAAGAAGGAATGAACCTGCTCATCCCATCAACAATTACGGCCCCCACCTTATCGGCAGAGACCGAAGCGTCGCCAGAGACAAAGCAGTCACTCCAGGAATAGTTAGCGTAGAAGCAACGCAAAGCCCCCCAGTCAGCCCGATCAAAGTGCCAGAAGATATATATATATATATATATATATATATATATATATATATATATATATATATATATATATATATATATATATATATATATATATATATATATATATATATATATATATATATATATATATATATATATATATATACAACAATCTTGTTCACAAATATAAGACGAGAAAATGTTGTAATCAGCGTAAAGTTCTAACAGCACTGCTAGTTACTGTCATTTCTTTTTATGGAATAGATATTAATTTAGAATTTTGAAACCTTATTACTTTAAGTATGTTTTGAAAATGAAAGGGAATAAAGGATGAAATTTAGTTATGATATACGTAAAACATTGTATTATGCTTATTTTAAAATTTTAAAACATAATCCAAGATTACTAAACATTATTCAAATTTATAATAATTAAAAGTTTAAAAAGTATTATAATAAACAAATCGATTGAGAATAGTGGAATTGTTTTAAAACAATTGTTTATCCTACGAATGGAGAAAAGGGAGAGAAAAATAATGGTAAAAAATTGGAGGTGGAAGAAGGGAGATGTTCAAAATTTCGATTTAAGTAAGATATTTTTAATTTTTGAAAGACAATGTTTTTGAAAATTAATTTCTGATACCTATATTGTAAATATATGTGGTAATATTAGATATTTTGTGGTAAACCCATTGCGTTTTCTTTTACATAAATAACTATATAAATAACGTTTCTATAAAAACTATTACCAAGATTTCTCATCCACTGAAAAAGAAGGAATTTGTTCATCATGTAGCATCTCTTGTTGTACATATAACTTGACAATTCCTAATAACCTGTTCCATTATTTTCTTCTATCTGTTTCATACTTTGCCCTTGACAGTTCATTAATCTGGAGCATTTGTTTAATTCAGATTTACTGTTGCCTTCTTTCAGACACAAAGTAAGTTTCCTTATGGTAATTCTCCTAAACTAGAATAGACCTATCAGTAACAAGATTAGTTTATATTCAACTATAAAAAATATTGAAGGAATATTGATGCAATTTAAAATCAATAATATAAACTTCGGAATAATTACCATTAGCAGGCAAGAGTGTTTGTTTTCCACACAAGACATAATAAAACATTCTGAATACTGATTGAACTGCTGACAACCTCCGATCTTTTGGAACCCTCCCCTCCCCCAAAGGGGAAAAAAACACACACACACACACAGTTGTCATATCACAAAATTTAGATTTCTTAATCTGTAAACATGACGCAACTTTACACTCACCAATAACATTTCAAACACGCACATCTCACATGCTCATCCTCGCTTAATACTCTTGAAGATTTTGTTTTCTTGTGATCTCTATATGAAGCATCATAATGTGTCTCTCCCAAATTAAACTTCTAAGGGGTTTAGGGGTTCTCAGACTCTTTCAGAACTTCACCATCACAGTTGCTCGTTTTTCATAGGTGTCATCTGTCCTTGTATGGAATATGAGTCTCACATTTGGGACAATTCTTTCTTTCCACACACACTCACGCACGCACAACTCGACTGGAAAGGGTAACTACTCACTTTTACCAACTCTCCAAGTTAATTGTGACTTATCTTTTCCCACAATCTCATCTTTTCTCAGTCTAACACTAATAACTTTTACTAATTTTTCATACATTTTACTGGTAAAGACTAACATTCTTCTTTCTTCAATTTTCCCACTTCATTTGACTTACACATTTTCAAAGCTGAATATTGAAGAATGTCGGCACCTTATTTGAATTATGTTCCTTTTCCTCCTTTGGATTGATGTTCTGAAAGCCTTGGGCCTGATTAAACTAAAGGTCTCATCAAAAAACAAAGAGCAAAACATTCAATCTTAATATCATAAAGTCCTAAATGATATCTCAGGTCAAACAATAATAATAATAATAATAATAATAGAGTGGATAAAAACCAAACTAAAAAATACCTCCTATTTTCATCCTCCAAGGCAATCAATTGACATTTATAGTCACAAAATATTCTCCAGTAACTGATTCCCTCCTCCTCAAGCCTGTTTTTTTCCTCTCTACGCTTATTGACAATATTATTTGCTTCGACCTGCCCTCTTCTCATTTCCGATAATTCCTCTAAAAGACGATCACGTTCTTTCTGTAACTGATAAAAATGTTTAATTAAGAGGAGAAAGCACACATTTTAGAACAGAAATAAACTAACTACAAATAATTTTATGCTTACTTCACATGCACAATACCTATGATAGAAAAGGACGTCAATGGCCTATGAGCAAAATCAACATATATTAACAGATGCAATATTATAGAGGGTCAGAATGAATGAGCAAAGAGAAAGTTTTTCAAGGCTTTCAAACTTTGACTCGACTTTATCCAAAATGAAGATATAACAGGAACCACCACAGACGTGAAGGAGGGGCACCATACAAAGGCAAAGAAGACCTTTGCACAGTTGGAGTAAGCGAGATTTAAAAAAAAAAAAAAAAAAAAAAAAAAAAAGTTACGCAGGCTGAATAGAATCCTCTAGTTTCTTTGAAGCTGGCTTTACAACCATCACAAATATGAGATTTCCAACTATACTTTTTATGTTGTGAGGATGCTAAAGTTGTTCACAGTTAAGATGATAGACTTGTTGGAAAACAGAAACGTTGGAGAGGAAGGAGGAAAAGGGAATAAAACAAGAATTGTAGGTGAGTTTTCAAAAGAATTTTTAAATTTATACAATGTTGAGAACACCAAAAATTTTATGAAATACTTTTGCTGATCAGCATAATTAGAATTAAAAAGTTGAAGTCGAGGAAAGCAACTTTAAATAAAAAGGTCTGGACAAATTTAAAGTATAAGGATGGCACAGCAAGTTATCGGCATAGGAATGTAAATTTGAGTTAGGAAAGCACCTAAGGTTGCTGTAGTAAGCCAGGTAACTGTAATGTATTTTATTAAATCTGTTTCCAATATTTCAAATACAAATTTTGATGAATGTCAATATGTGTGAGTGAATGATGGGTGATCAATGACATAAACAATGTTTCCTTTTATTTATTTTTTCCTGTTTTCCTTACATCCTCTTTTTTTCCTTTTCTATGCACTTTCTATGCACTTATTTTAACCATCATTCCTTTTGAATAATTTTTATTATTCATTTGTTTATTTTTAGTTTCCATTTATTTTATTTATGAATTATTTGATGTTTATTTAGATATTATCAATATTTTACTTAATTGCTTTTTATCAGAATTACTTGATTGGAATTGATTTTATCATGAAATTGATATTACTCTCAATTGTAACAATTTTTTCGATTTTGGATACAAATTTTTTGTTTTTTTAACTTTGGATTTTAGTTATACAAAAGTTGAAGAGATTGTTAAATTTTTTCCTCGTGTACTTGACCAATCTGATTTCAGGTTATAAATAGTATTTAATTTCAGTGTTTCAGTGTTTTCTTTACCTTAAATTAATGTAACATCGGATTCAAGTCCTGTGTTAGCAATTACAGAACTTTCTTTTATATGGCTCAGTACTTCTACAAATATTTAATTATTGTTAAAATTATAATTTAAGGTACTTTTTTATGCTCTTTGTAGCTGTATTCCAAGCTTGCAGTCTGCGCTTTCTTGTCGATTTGCTCATAAGTTACTCTTTCCCATTTTGCTGAAAACATCCAGTCCTCAAAATCAAGAAATTTATTTCTTTTTAAATGCTATTTTTCTTTGCGAGTTTTATTATAATTTACTCTTTTTTGAATTATTGTTCCCACATTAGATAGATAAGTAATATTTTTGATTAATTCTTTATATTAATAAGGGTGATATTTTTACAATTATTATATATAATTTTTTTTAAATTCTACTGGTTTGACTGAATTAGTATTTTTTTCATTTTCTTTTTTCCTTATGAATATTCTTAACCTACTGAAGAGGAGGACTTTCTCGCAAGAGACTTTATGTACTCATACTTTATCTTTAATGATTAAAAGAGAACTTTAATAATACTGAATTGTTCAAAATTAAATGATACTTATTTAAAAGTGTAAAAAGGTACAATTTTGCTAATTATGGAATGTATTCAATGGTATTAACTATAACTAATTCTATAAAAAAAAAACATTTTATACATAATATTATACATATTTAAATATGTTAAATAAGTGGATGTAAATTATTGCAAAGTGCATACATATTTGTTATTAATGATTAGATTACATATTGCTCATTTGTGTTTATCTGGTTTATTTAAATAAATTTTTTTCTAACTGATTTATCAGCATTCTTCTTCTTTTTTAAATACTGCAATTGTGTTGGATATATTTCATATAGTAATTTTTTTTCTTTGTTGGTTATTCGTTTTCACATTTCCCTCCAGTATTTCTGGAAATAATTTTCCATTGTTTCATTGGTTTTTAGTTTGCTTTCTTCATACATGGTGGCATTTCTATTTTTGTATTTCTTTTTTTATCAATTTATTACTGATTTGCTTTTGCATCTGATCCTTTAATTTTATTTGAAACCCCTTTCACAATTTCTTCAATTAAATTTTTCCTTTTAAAATAGTTTACGATACATCATACGTCATTAAGGAAAATCATTTTAAAATTACCTGACAAATTACCAGGCTCCAACTCTCTCCAGCTATAGTTCCTGTTTCATTTAAATTTATGAAAACATTAATACCACTTTATGAAATTGGTAAGTATATATATAATGAAAAAGAATGCTTGTTCCAAACTCTTTTATATTCACTTACAATTACAAATATAAAATACATTTTATAGTACACAAATTTATTTTCTCTGACTTGATCCAAAACATTTTCTTCTCCTGTACCTTAGCACTGAAATTAAGGAGCAGCACAAAAGATAAAACAAAACTCTGAATAACATCACTAGCAACAGGGAATGAAACATTGCTATTTTGCAATTTTCACTTCATAATAGTTGCTACAGAGGTTTTCGAGGAGAGTAGGAATTCTGGTTACAACCTTTTTTTCTATGCAACTGTTCCAACTGTAAAAGAACTTCACCACTCTTGCTTAGAGTACTGTTCTGTTATTTAAGTGATTTCATTATTACCTATCTTTGAGATATGGAGGAGTCTGAAATAAAAACAAATCAACTCTCCTGTACTTACAAATGACCTGTACATCTTATCCCTACACGAGACTTTAGTACACTTCCATTTTCTGTGCATCCTACAGTTGCAGATGTCAGAAGGAACCAACAGCCTACATTCCACCACCCTTTTAACACAATAAAAGACATCATTTTCATGAACTCCTTTCTTGTTCATTGTAATACTTCACCAATTTCTGTAATGCGGACGTTTGTACACACAGTTTTCTCTATGGTATAATTAAGATAGTATACACTCACTTGATAAGTGGTCCTGGGCATCAATACAGTAGGTTTTCCTTTTACCTGTAAATTCTACCTGAAAAAGGGTGGGCAAGAAGTTACTACCACAAATTACCAAATATTACTACAAAACTTGGTGTTTTTTTCAAATAAAAACAGAGCTAATAGCAAAAAACCTATTGATCCAGCTAGCTTAAGTGGATGTGACTGATTCTTCGAATATTTAAACTCCAAAATAGAGCACATTCATTCTTTCTTCTCCTTTCTACGAAATCATAATTTTAGGTGATTTCAATGTTCACCACCGCCAATGGCTTTCATCTAGTTCTCATAATCCAGCTGGTCTGACTAACGGTTGTACTTCACTGATTTCCCATGGAATGATTACTGCTTTCGTGGGAAGGGGCGCTCTGAGTGTGCAGAGCGCATAACTGAGGTGATTCTCTCTGGCATGGAGGCGTACATTCCATATGCTTTTCCTTCTACTAAACCTAACAAACCTTGGTTTAAGTCTCCTTGTTTTCGCGCTATTCGCCGCAGGGATGCTGCCTTCAGAGATTACCGTCGTCTTCTTACTCCTGAAACTCATTCAACTTATATTTCATCCCGGAATAGTGCAAAATCTATTCTTTGAGATACCAAAACTCTTTTCTCCGCTGCAAATGCAATAATCTTTCTGATTCCTCTTCCTCTCGCCCTTTCTGGCATTTTGCAAACAATGTCAACTCTAACTTTGTTTCTTCCTTTTTTTTTTTCTTTAGTTCCCTATGATGGCACAATTGCCATTTTACCTTCTACTAAAGCTAAACTCTTCATTTAAACGTTTGCCTCTAACTCTACCTTAGACAATTCCGGAGTTATTCCTCCTCCTTCAACCTCCTCTAACTCATTTATGCCCGACATTGTAATATCTTCAATAGATGTCATTTCAGCTCTCTCAGAGCTTAACACTAAGAAATTGTGTGGTCCTGATGGTAATCCTCCTGCGGTTCTCAAAATTTGTGCTTCTGAGCTTGCACCCTGCCTTGGTAAACTATTTCATCACTGTCTCTTTACTTCGACCTTCCCTTCTTGCTGGAAAAGTGCGCTCATTCAACCTGTGCCAAAGAAGGGGGACCACTGTCAACCTTCCCATTTCTTTAACCTACGTTCTTTTTAAAGTTTTTGAATCAATTGGAAACTCTCGATTCTTAAAATCTTATCTCTGATTGCCAGGATGACTTCCATAAGAAACCCTCTACAGGTGATCTCCTTTCACTTCTCTCTGACTCTTGGTCTTCCGCTCTACGGCATTTCGGTGAATCTTTGGCTATCGCGCTGGACATTTTGAAAGCCTTCAATAGGGACTGGTACAAAGCTTTGATTTCTAAACTTCCCTCTTTCGGAATTTATCCTTCTCTCTGATTTCCTTTATGGTCGTTCTATAGCTGCTGTTGTAGACGGCCACCTTTCATACTTTAAATATGTTAATAGTGTTGTACATCATTATTCTGTCTTGTTCCTAACACTTTTTACACTTTTCATTAAAAAAGCTTCTTTATATGACTTCATTACCTATCCGATCCTATGCTGATAACTCCACCCTTCATTACTCCTTCTAGTTTGAAAGGCGCTCCTCCCAGGAACAGTTAATTGACGGTAGAATGGTTGACTTGAAAAATCTGACCTCTGATTTTTCTCGTATTTCAAACTGAGGAAGAGAAAACAGTTTTTTTTCAATGCATCAAAAACTTAGTTGCAATAAAAAGCTTCTCCCAGGAACAGTATAATTTTGATATCGCTCCATCCCCAATATATATATATATATATATATATATATATATATATATATATATATATATATATATATATATATATATATATATATATATATATATATATATATATATATATATATATATATATATATATACTTGACACAATCTTTCACAAAACCGTAACATCTTCGAAAACACACAACTCAAGCCTTCATCTGTCCTTAATTTTCTCTAGTGATCTTTCTTGGAAGGATCACATTATATCTCTTTCTAAGCAAGCTTCTAAGAGGTTGGGTGTTCTGTTGCGCCTTCACGATTTCTCTCGTCGCATATCTCCTCCATGAGAAGAGCTCGTGCGACACGCCTTTCTACACATTCTCATCCTTTCTCTGTCCAACTCTCCGACCCCAGACTTAACCGCTATGCTCAGTCTTACATATACTCTACTGGTAAAGTCTGGAACACACTCCCTTCATCTGTTTTCCCAACTTCCTTTGACTTGCATACTTTCAA
>SEYY01001025.1:37500-38551 GCA_009176605.1 Armadillidium nasatum
GTTGGGCTCCTCTCATACTGATACAGGTGGGAGGGAGGCAAATCACATTCTTAACGATCTGGAGCAGTTGATTAGGGAACCCACACACATTCCAGATCGTCCTAACCAATTCTTGAATACACTTGATTTAAGCTTCACCACTACTCCTAGATATAAATACACATTTTCCCTCCTATTGTAACTCTGACCATAATCTTATAGCTCTTAGTTATAATCTTTTCTCCAAAAGCTCCACCATGCCCTAAAGTACTTTCTGGCACTTAATCGGCTAATTGGGGGCAATGCGTCGCTTCTTTGCTAACTATCATTGGAGTGAATCTTGCTTTGTCTCGGGGGACGCATCTGTCTCTGCAGAAAAGGTAGGGGCTGTGATCCTTGAAGGGATGGGCAGATTCATTCCATCTTCAACTAAATCTTTTTCTCCTCAAAATCCATGGTCGATGCACTTTCTCTCGTCCTTCGGGAGAGAGATATTGCTTATCGTAAATGGAAAAACTCCTTCTCCTATCACTCTGCTTTTTTCATCAGTAAAATCGTTGCAGGGATGTTTTCGACGGACTAAGGTGCTTCCAAAAAGAAGTGCGCTGACCTCCATGGCTCTCCTACTGATAAAAATTTCTGGCCTCTTGTCAAAAATATCTCTAACAACTTCTGTAAATCTGCCTTTCCTCCTCTTATTCGCTCTGCTGTAGCTAATACTCCTTCTGAAAAGGCTAATCTCTTCGGCCTCCTTTTTTCATCTAATTCCACCCTGCACGATTCTGGCATCCCCTCTCTCCTTCTCTCTCAGGTGCCCCATGTCTCACCTGTATTACTCATGAAGGTGCATGGATCCTAAAATCTATGAACGTCAGGAAGGCCAGTGGCCCGGATGGCATACCCCCTCGTGTTCTGAGGGAGTGCTTCCGAGTTAGCGCTGTCCTGTTCAGCTCTACTCTCTATGCCTAATACTAATACTTTTCCTCAATGAGGAAGCGTGCATTTGTTCAAACCATCCCGAAAAAGGTAGCCGCTCTGACCATCTAACTATCACTTAGCTCTCACTTGTGTT
>SEYY01001025.1:38651-68651 GCA_009176605.1 Armadillidium nasatum
CAAAAGCTTCTAATAGACTTTTGTTCCTCAAAAGATTTCCTAGAGTTATAGAAAAAATGTTATAAGCCAAAAACTGACCAACTATCGAAAAAAAAATCCACCTTTTCAAATAAAATTTTTTTAAAAAAATACAACTATAACATTTCTTATTTTTGTGGATGTATAAAGGAGGGGTGGGGCTACAAATTTCTCTATATACTTTATAAGATGCGATTCGTTGGTTTCGAGATATAGCCTTCAAAACGGTACATTTTTTACCAAATTTCAAAAATTTCGAAAGTCTGAGAGGCTATACAGGTATACCTCGGTAATACGGCGGGTATGGTTCCAGACCACAGCCGCAATGCGAGTCACTTGCTTTTTTTCACTCGCTACAACATATGAGCACCTTAAAACTTGTTTACACTATCATTTATTATTTGAGCAATAACGCTAGGCTAAAAATAAGTTTCAATTTAAAAATAAAATACGTTATGAAGGGTAAATAAAATAAAAATAATATATTTTAGATTTAAAAACTTTATTAATATCATTGAAGGAAGTTGAAGGGGATTAGTGAGACTCGTCATCTGACCCTTCAACGAATCTAATTCTCTTGCTTGGTGGAGAGTCTAGCGTTAATGTTGATGGTTTTGAGGCGATGATGGCTGTTGAATGATAGGATTTGAAGGTGCGGGTATTTGCGGCACTGGCTTAAAATAAAATGTCAATGACGTTTGCTTCATTGAGCATCTCTTTCTCTCTCGAAGAATTTCAGTGTAGCATGTGATGTCGTTTAGCAATCTTTTGCCAACTTTCGAACTTCTCTCAAAGTTATTGTCAATTGATTCAAATCCTTTCACAACTGAATGCAGTAGGCCTACATAATGCTCTAAATCTTTTGTAGACATTTCCTTAATTTCGTTGTCATAATCGTCATCAACAGCAGATTCAGCCTCTAGAAATAATTTACGTTGCTCATCGAGTACGCCGCATGGGAAATTTGTTGATTAAAAGCTGTACAGCGCATGGTTGCTGTAAGAGCGAGACAAGCGCCGAAAAATATTTTAGCGCCGTATGAGCGAAGCGCAGTAAAATGACGTATACCTGTATCTCAATTCGAACAAATAGCATTTAATAATGCACTAAATAAATGTTGTTGCCCTGCCCCTCCTTTAAGCAATATCCATAAATAAAAAATTAGTAGTTAGCGTTTTTTTTTTAAATAATTTTTTCCTCCAGAAGGGTACGATTTTTGCACAAAAAAAAAATATCAAGTGCTTATAACTTTTTTTCTAGACGTTATATCAAAAATTTATTCCCACCAATGCAAGAAATTGGGTTTAAGATTATTCAGTTAAATTTTCAGCTCATGTGGACCAGTGGTTTGACCCAGTTATTCATTTTCTTTCAATTTCGGGTCCAAATAACTTTCAAACCGTTATAGACTCAAAAAAATGCTCGAAATCAAACTCAGAACTTCGTGAAAAAAAATGCATAAACCTTGAAAATTTCACCATCAATCAGTCAAATAATAAAAAAAAAATTTCAAACAAAATATAAGAAAATTAGGATTTTTTTCTTTTCTGTTTCTTTTGACCGCTCCTTTTCCGCTAGTGAATGTTCATTTTTGTGTTTTCCTTTTAGATACTCCATAAAGATTTGCTTGAAAATTTTTTACTTGTGGAACCCGGAGGTTCTCTTCTAATTTTCTGACTGCAGATGTTACATTTAGCTATTTCGAGCCTATCCTGAAACATTGTAAAGTACTCCAATACTGCAGAAGCTGATCTTTTAGCCATATTGACTGAAAGTATAAACAAAATAATAATTTTGAAATAATGTAGCAAAATGATGCAAGTTTGATACATAGCAATAAAATAACAATAATATGTATAAATACAGGTTAAATTGATAATTTTATATTTTGTATTTTTTAAAACTTTACCTTAGGGTTTTACCTAAGTAAACCTGTTGAATCACTATTATGAATTAGAAATTTTTTTTTTTTTAAATTTTTGTACTTTTTTTAAACTTTAACTATACAAAACTGTAATTTGTTGAAATTTTTTGAGAAAATGCATATAATCATTAATTTAAGTGAATGTTGGCTATTCTACTACTTACTTCCAATTAAATAAACCTCAATTAAATTTATATCTAATTTTCTTAACCTAAAATTTCAGTTCTTTTGAAATCTTTACAAATTTTAGGAAACCCCGGCCCCGGTATATATATATATATATATATATATATATATATATATATATATATATATATATATATATATATATATATATATATATATATATATATATATATAATATATATATATATATATATAGGGATCGACCAGGGCTGTGGCAGGGGCTGCCTAAAATTTGTAGAGAGGTCAAAAGCACTGAAATTTTAGGTTAAGAAAATTTAATTGAGGTTTATTTAATTATAAGGAAGGAGTAGAATAGCCAACATCCACTTAAATTAATGATTATATGCATTTTCTTCGAAAAAAAATTCAGAAAATTACAGATTTTGTATAATAAAAGTTTTAAAAAAAGTATAAAAATTTTTTAATTTTTTTTCTGATTCACAATAGTGATTCAACAGGTTTACCTAAGTAAGATCCTAAGGTAAAGTTTGAAAAATGTAAGATATAACCTGTATTCATACATACCATTGTTATTTTATTGCTATGTATCAAACTTATATCATTTAGCTACATTATTTCAAAGTTATTATTTTGTTTATACTTTCAGTCAATATGGCTAAAAGATCAGCTTCAGCAGTATGGGAGTACTTTACAATGTTTCAGGATAGGCTCGAAATAGCTAAATGTAACATCTGCAGTCAGGAAATTAGAAGAGGATCTCCGGGTGCCCCAAGTAAAAAATTTTTCAACCAAATCTTTATGGAGGGTATCTAAAATCAAAACACAAAGATGAACATTCACTAACAGAAAAGGAGCGGTCAAAAGAAACCAGAAAAGAAAAAGAAAATATTGAAAAAAGAAAAAAATTCTTAATTTTATATTTTGCTTGAAAATTTTTTTTTTTATTTGAATGATGAAGCTGAAATTTTCAGGGTATATGCATTTTATCCCGAAGTTCTAAGTTGATTTCAAGCGTTTTTCTGAGTCTTTAACGGTTTGAAAGTTATTTGGACCCAAAGATGGAAAAAATGAGCTGAAATTTCAACAGAATAATCTTAGCCCCAATTTCTTGCATTACTGGGAACAGATTTTTGATATCACGTCTAGAAAAAGTTATAACCACTTGCAAAAAAAAAATTTGAAAAATTAGTACCCTGCCGGAGAAAAAATTATTAAGCTACCTACTAATTTTTTTTATTTTTGGCTATTGCTTAAAGGATGAACAGGGCTAAAACTTTTATTTAGTGCACTATTTAATACTATTTGTTTAAAGCGAGCTATAGCCTCTCAAACTTTGGGAATTTTTGAAATTTGGTCAAAAATAGATCTTTTTTTGAGGTTATATCTCGAAACTAACGAATCTCATCGAATAAAGTATAGAGAAGAATTTGTATCCCCATCTATCCTCTATACATCCACCAAAAATAAGAAATGTTATAGTTGTAGTTTTTTTAAATTGTTTTGTCCTAAAAGGTGGATTTAAAAAAGAAATTAAAAATAAAATATTTTTTCGATAGTTGGTCAGTTTTGGGCTTATAACATTTTTTTCTAAACCTCTGGCAACAAAAGTCTATTAAAAGCTTTTGTAGCCTATAGAATTCTGAATATAAAGTCCAAATTTCAGGTCATTCCGAAAAGTGGTTTGGCCCCACCATTCATTTGCAAAAAAAGATCAAATTTCAAAAAATACTTTTTAACCATTATAAACTCAGAAAAAAACCAGAAATGTACTTTTTTCACCAAGGAAAAACCTATCTATATACACTGAAAATTTTAGGAGAATCGGCTGAAAATTAAATTGTTTTTCGAAATTGCCGTCCCTTTAAGATTAATTTGCAATTTTAACCCCAGTTTTCCCTGATTTTTAGCCGGAGCCCCGGTCGGTATATATATATATATATATATATATATATATATATATATATATATATATATATATATATATATATATATATATATATATATATATATATATATATATATATATATATATATATATATATATATATATATATATATATATATATAGCTAAATTAGCAATTAATGTGAATTTTAAAAAATATCCAGCAATTTTATAAAGATTATTATTATTTTTTTTTCTTTTTACAGATTACCACTGTTCACAGGCCAAACCCTTTTCAAGGAGGGGCAGAAATGAAAAATAAGAGAGAAGCCCACCCAAACCCAACAAACAAATCTCTAAGGTGGGTGCAGATGGAGGACTTAAAAAGAGGAAGATTAAATACAGGAGGAGAAACAGGTGATGGCAGAGTTCCACAGAACAGAAATGGCTTGAAAGGAGATCCCATAATGGACAAGCATTTGGTTTACAATATTAACACAATATTCATGCATGGCTCCCCTTGTGCTATGAGGGCAACACAATGGTGGTGGAATGCGAGAGGTCAGTTCCCTCGAGCACCTGCCACTGTAGTACCTATAGAAAAGAGATAGTGCACCAATATCACACTGCAGAGAGACATAGGGTCAAGTGAGTTTGGAACGAGCAGACAGTTTATTATTCGCTTAGCCTTAGACCCAACCCTATCCAAAAGAGAGGTGGAACCAGAGCCCCCAAAATGTGAGAACAGTACTCCCTACAAGGGCGAATAAGGGTTATATAATTGGAGTAACTGTTAAAAAATTCCCACAATCTGAACAGTATCTCCAGCTTCTTTTCTTTGAAGCCGCCTTAGCAACAATTGTGATATGAGGTTTCCAAGAAAGTTTATTGTTTATGTTTAGACCAAAAATGTTAATATTGTTTACAGGCAAGACGGGAGAGCCATCGAAGGAGATAGGAAAGTTGGGAGGTGTTTTTGAGAGGGAGATGTGAAGTCGAGTTTTTAAAGAGTTGAATTACACAAGGTTGAAGTGACCCCACCGGGAAATCTCGTCCAGATCGGCAAGAATGGAGTCAGAAAGTTGAAGATGAGAAGCAATTCTAGAAGCAAAAAGAAAGAGCATATTTGAAATGAGTGGAAGAATAGAGGGTTGAGTCATCGGCATAAGAATGAACAGAGTTAGAAGCTGAGAAGATCGTTGATGAAAAGTAATAATAAAGTTGGAGATAGAACAAAACCCTGAGGATCACCACAATTGACAGAAAAGGAGGAGGAGGTCACTCCATCGACAAGTGCTGATGTGGAATGATCCGAGAGAAAACAAGATATAAGTAAGCAAAGAGAAGGAAGAAGTCCAAAAAAAGGGAGCTTGGAGAGTAGTGACGCATGCTAAAACCAGTCAAAAGATAGAAAAGTATGTCACCAGTAGACCTTGAACGTTGAAAGCCGTACTGATGATCTGAAAGAAGTGACTCTCCAGATGATCCAGAAAATGAGTTAAGAAAAGTTTCAAAGATTTTAGATAGAACACAAGTGAGAGCTCAGAGCACGGGGAGGAATGCCATCCAAATGCTGACCTTCCTAACGTTCATAGTTTTCAGGATCCTATGGACCTGATATAAGACTGGATAGTAAAAAAGGGATATCTGGTATCAGGCTTTTTAAATGATAGATATCCATCAAATTCACTATCCAGACCATCCCTAATATAAATTTTCTACTTTACAATTCAAATGTATTCCATACAATAAATAAAAAATTACTTTTAAAGGTGATAGTTTCTGATTCTCTGTAGGGTTTCTCACCACAGTAAACCCATGGGCTTGTCCACTAACTTCACTCAGGTTAAAGGGGTTAATAATTTTATCCAACTTTTGAGGACCAAAGTCGACTTCCTGTCCTGAATGGATAGGTACTGTAAAAAAATGAAAAAAATTAATTATTAAAATATTGGAAAAAAATCAATTTTAAAATGAACAAACAAACTAATTTTTAAATATCACCTCACTTAATTACTTTCACTTTAGTTGAAAGTAGTATATTGTTCATGAAGTTTTTACCTTAAAATTTTTCAGTTATGACACCATAGTAAAATTACCAAAAATAATATATATTCACATTAGTGATACATAGGAGAGTGATTTTTTGGCCAGCAGCCAGAGTCCCTGGCTTTAAAATTTTCATCTGTCCAGAGACCCGAATCTCAAAAGAGATGGAATTTTTAATATATTTTTTCCATATATATATGCGGTATATATATATATATATATATATATATATATATATATATATATATATATATATATATATATATATATATATATATATATATATATATATATATATATATATATATATATATATATATATATATATATATATATATATATATATATACAGATACCAATTTTTTTACTGAACTCTTAAAGGTTGAAACAAGATTGAAAATATTCAATGATCATAAAATTTAGGTTTTCTGCTATCTGTAATACCTAATTATTTTGTAGTCACGTTGCTAAACAAAACGATTGATAGGTGGCATAGGGTTGGTGCCATCAAGACTTTACATCCAACTTGCCCTGGTGCATGATCTATTTTTTTCATTAATTTCTGCAACATTTGTGGCATCCAATACAATTTCCATTTCGTTGAAAGCCACCTCTCTTCTTTTAGACCTAACCTCTTATACTTGACAGAAACTCGGGTGCTTGAGCGTTCTCATATCAAACCATTTGTTTCCTCTTACTGTCTCTATCTTCCATTTTCAGGCAAAAGGGGGTTGTTATGCATATGTGAGCAATGATTTTGTTTACTCTTGTCTCTATTCTGGAGTCTTCTAAATTTTCTACCTTGTGGATAAAGCTCTCTTGCCACTGTATGTCGAAATTCATTTGTCCTACTTATTTATCTCCTAATTTACTGACTATCCTAAATTCTTTGACTATCGAAAGAGCAGAGAACATTCTCTCTACTTCTTCTTTCTTAAAAATTATCATATTAGGTGATTTCAATGTTCACTGCCACCAATGATTTTCTACTAGTTTTCATGATACAGCCAGTGAATGTGCCTTTCAATTCTAGATCCAAAACTACCTTGAGAAGTGAATCAACTCCCTACTAGTATGCTTGATCGTCTTGGACATGAATCCAACATTCTAGACCTTTTTTAAGCTTATAATGCTTCTCCTTATACTATTAATACACAGAGTTTTAAAGCGTGCAAGTCAAAATGTTGGGAAAATGGATAAAAAGAGTGTGTTCCAAACTTATCAGTTGGATATATGTACAATTGAACACAGCTATTACATCAGGAGTCAGATAGTTGGACAGAGAAAGGATAAGAATAAGTAATAACTCTGTTCACTCTTATGCTGATGACTCAACTCTGCATTCTTCTACTCATTTCAAATCTGCTCCCTCTTTTGCTTCTAGACTTGCTTCTCGTCTTCAACTTTCCGATTCCATTCTTGCCGATCTGGATGGGATTTCCCGGTGGGGTCATAGCAACCTTGTAAAATTCAACTCTTTAAAAACTCAACTTCTTCACATCTCCCTCTCAAAAACACCTCCTAACTTTCCTATCCTCTTCGATGGCTCTCCCGTCTCACCTGTAAATAACATTAACATTCTTGGTCTAAACATAAACAACAAACTGTCTTGGAAACCACATATTACAATGGTTGCTAAAGCGGCCTCTAAGAAGCTGGGAGTCATGTTCAGATTGCGAGAATTTTTTTCTTTTGAGCAGATACTCCAAATATATATTAAGGGTCTTATTCGTCCTTGTATGGAGTACTGTTCTCACATTTGGGGGGGCTCCGGCTCCTCCTCTCTTCTGGATAGGGTTGAGTCAAAAGCTAAGAGATTAATAAACTGTCCCCTACTTTCAAACTCACTTGACCCTCTGTCTCTGCGACGTGACGTTGGCGCGCTATCTCTTTTCTACAGGTACTACAATGGCAGGTGCTCGAGGGAATTGGCCTCTCGCATTCCTCCACCGTTGCGTCGTCCTCGTTGCACAAGGGGTGCCCTGCTTTCGCATCAATTTTGTGTGGACGTAGGAAATCCCAGGCTAGCCCGTTGTGGTACCTCCTTCTTTCCAGCCACCTCTATTCTGTGGAACTCTCTACCATCATCTATTTTTCCTCCTGCATTTAATCTTCTACTCTTCAAGGCTTCCGTCTGCGCCCGCCTGAGGGCTGTGCGTTAGGTGTGTGTGTGTTTGAATGAGCTTTGTGCATGTGTGTGTGCCCCCTCCTTGAAAAGGGCTCTGCACGTGAGTGATGGCGTTCTGTAAAAAAAAAAAAAGAAAGGCATGTAGCACGAGCCTCTCTCAGTGGAGGAGAAATGTGATGAGAGAGTTCAGAAGACCAGTGTCCATTGTAATAGTAATAGTATAGAGAAAATGAAGCAACAATTCAACAGGCAGAGAGAGACTGGAGAGAATTAGTATCTAGTGAGATTTGAAAAGTAGATAAGACGAAAAGTCCTAAATTCCACCTTTTCAAGGAGAGTTGTGTGAGTGAACCATCCCAGATGTGTGAGGCATACTCTATACAGGAGTAAACAACACTTTTATAAAAAGCAAGCAATGAGATAGTGTAAAAAAATTACGAAGGCATCTCAGAACACACAACCTCTTGGAAGCTTGTTTAGAAAGAGAAATAATGTGTTCCTTCTAAGAATGTCACAAGAAAAAGAAATACTAAGAATATTAAAGATAGACGAAGGTTTGGTTGTCTGTTTTAGTAGATGTCATAGTTGTATGGAAGGCTATGTCGAGTAGAGAGATAGAGGAACTGAATTTTTGAGGCATTGAAAACAACCCTGTTTCCTCTGCTCCAATTTGAAATACAAGAAGATCAGATGCCAGTAGATTTAAGGCCACCATTCTAACGTCAATTAACTGCCAATGGAAGGGGTTTCTTTCAAATTGGAGGGAGTAATGAAGAATAGAGTTATTAGTATAGGAATGGAAAGGTGATTTGGTAATTGAAAGGTCTTTAATGAAAAGTAGAAAAAAAGTGAGAGATAGGACATCCTTGAGGAACACCCCTATTAATAGATTTAAAGGAAGAACACTGGTGGTTTACAACAGCTCTTATAGAATGACCGAAAAGGAAATCAGAGAGTATAGATTCCAAAAGAGGGAAATTAAAAATCAAAGCTTTGTGCAATACTCTATTGAAGATTTTCGATATGTCTAGCATGGCAGCAAAGGATTTACCAAAATGCCAAAGAGCGGAGGACCAAGAGTCAAAGAGAAGAGAGAAGGAAAGATCACCATTAAAGTGTTTTCCACAAAAGTCATACTGGTAAGCAGAGATAAGATTAGAAGATTTGAGATGTTTACAAATCTTATAAATCTTAACAAGAAACCTTATAAAAAACAGAGGTTGAAGAATTGAGACTTTATAAAGAATGAAGGTTGACGAATTTGGATAGTAATTGGAGGGTTGAGAAGGGTCTCTCTTCTTCAGTGCAGGTTGAATGATGAGCACATTTCCAGCAAGAAGGGAAGGTTGAAGTAGAAAGACGGGAGTCAAAATAGTTTACCAAGCTAGGGTGCAAACTAAAAAAAAAGCAAGTTTTGAGAACCACAGTAGGGATACCATCAAGACTGAATGCCTTCTTAGTATTCAACTCAGAGAAAGCAGAAATAAAATCTACAGAAAAAAATTACAATTTTAGGCATGAGTTGGAGGGGGTTAAAGAAGGAAATATAGTTCCAAAATCATCTAAAATTGAATCAGCAAGAATTTGAAAGAAGAATTCAGCTTTAGAAGGTAAAACAGTTGTTGAAGGTAGGGAAAGAGAAGTTAAGCATGTTGAGTTGCCATTTTTTCTGCAAAATGTTTGAAAAAGCATGTGGAGAGAAGCCAGAAAAATTTTTGCAGTTTCTCCTGAGAAATGAGTTTTCAGCATTATGGGAAACATTTTGCACGATTCCAGGATGAAATATAAATTGCATGAGTTTCCAGGGGAAATCAATGAAGTACAACTACAAGTCACACTGAAATGTCACAAACGTTTCCTTTCAAATTTTGTAGAGGTGATGAAAAATAAGATAAATCAAGCTAATTAGCAAAAAAAAATTAATCAGTCAAGGATCTGATAAAGCCAATTTTCAATTAATCAGTGTGCTCCTGCTTGTTATTGAGGAATCAAACTCCTTTTTCTAATGTGATGATGTTATTTTGAGGGTAAAAGGTTTTAATAATGTAAAAAATCAGTAACTTGCATCAAAGAAAAATAATTATTTTGCCAGTGATTCAAATCATTTCTTCAGTTAGTACCAATTTTGATACCAGAACTTAAAAACTCATTCTTGGAAAAGAATCATATTTAACTAAATGTCAAAATAGAAAATAATACTGCATGAAATTCACTTTTAAGAACACTGAAAAATAGTTCATAAATACAAAACTGAAAGATCTCAAACTTACATGCGAGTTCTGCTAGCGTTATTTCTGATAAATGAGAAAATCCTTGGTCAAGATGAATTGGTTGATCACATCTCTGACATGTAAAGTTCACATTTACTTGAGGATCCATTTTATAAGATTTTAATGTTTAAAGGATAAAAGTGAAATCTATCAATGGAATATATATATATATATATATATATATATATATATATATATATATATATATATATATATATATATATATATATATATATATATATATATATATATATATATATATATATATATATATATATATAAGGGATGAAATCAAGTATTGGTATCAGATAGTTTATGGTACTGGCTATCATTAAATAAAATTCTTGGAAGTTCTGATCCCTCCCCCCTCCCTCATCTCAGAAACTTTAATCAGAAGAACTGAATTTCAATATCTAAAATATATATATATATATATATATATATTATATATATATATATATATATATATATATATATATATATATATATATATATATATATATATATATATATATATATATATATATCCCGTAAAATGGGGTAAAGCTAATCAATTTTTCAAAAATTTTGACTTTCAGAAGGCTTGAAAAATCAGGATTATATGATATACTATAACTATATAATTTTTTTGAGAAATATGAACCTTTCTGAATATTTTAATATAAAAAGTATATGGAAATACAAAAATTATTTAAAATTTTTTTTTAAAATTGTGGGTGATAAAATATGAAGCGTGGGGCAAAAACTGACCAATTAATATTATTTAAAAATGGCCATTCCATAGTGCTTTTTATTAATAAAAATAGATAAGAATAGCATTATAGATCATCTAGAAATAATTTGAAGAAATAAAAAAGTGTTCAGACACATGTTTGGATACATGTATGGTAACAAAATTTATGAAAATTTTTCAGCATAATCCTATTGTCAAAATGACTTGATAATTAACTTGTAGATAGTAAAACCATCAATATTCATTTTGTTTTTCTTGAAGTTTTCATGCCTACCAAAAAATGTTGAATTACTGCAAATATCCTGTAATCATGAAATGTAATTTTTTTCATGGAGAAATAATATTTTTGGGCTTAACTTTTTTTCTAAACATGACGAGTTCATGAAATTTTCAGAGGTTGTATAGTTGGGTGAGATACACATTTTTTATTTAGAACAATTATTTGTATACCCAATAATTTTGACACACTGCTCAGGAATTTTTTTAAAAAATTTCCTGTGCACAGCTTTAAAATGGTTGGGTGTACCAAAATTGTTCTAAATAAAAAATGTGTATCTAACCCAACTATACAATCTCTGAAAATTTCATGAACTCTTCATTGGTAAAAAAAAAAAAAAAAACTGATGCCAAACAATGTCAAAATTTTAAGTTTCATAAGACATCAAATTTTTTTTGTAAAAAATAATTTTAGGAAATTTTTTCTACCCCTAACAAGTTAATGAAATTTTCAGAAGTTGTATAGTTGAGTGAGATACACATTTTTTTTTTAAATTTCTTGTATACCCAATGATTTTGACACTGTGCACAGGAAATTTTTTAATAATTTTTCCATGCACAGCACCAAAATGGTTGGGTACACAAAAAAAATTTCTAAATAAAAAATGTGTAACTTCCTGAACTGTACATACTCTGAAAAAATTTTAATTATTTTTTAAATATCCAACCATTTAGTTGCTATGCATTGGAAAATTTTCAAATTATTGGTTTTTCCCATGCACAGCAGAAAAATGGTTGTGTATACAAAAAATCTTTCTAAATAAAAAATGCGTTTCTTGTTTCTCACCCAACTGGATAACCTCTGTAAAAAAAAATTATACTCAATCATTTTTGTGCTGTGCACAAGAAAAATTTTGGAAAAATTTATAAAATTTTCCCATGAACGGCAACAAAATAGTTCAATATAAAATTTTTTTTTTTGCAGAAATTGTACACTTGGGCAAGATAAACTATAGAAATTTACAAATAGGCTACTCCAGGCCCACTCTTACAACCAAGTAGTTAGAACGGTAATTGTAGCATTCACAGTAGTGGATTTTTTCGTACAAGACCAGGTTGCTAATAATAACTACATACCTACGAGTTGCTAGTTCAACTGGAACTACGTATTCAGGAGTTGCAATTTCGACTGAAACTATGCATACAAGTTGCAAACAATCTATTTCTGAAGATAATAATAATAATAATTTTTTTTCTCACCATACTCCTATAGGTGCTAGCACCTGTCAGCTGTCTCGAACGAGACATGAGTTTCTTGAGCAAGGCAATCAGTTGATGGCTTGCTAGGCCTATCCCAAAACAATAATAATTATAATAATAATAATAATAATAAAAAAATTTATTTCAGAGGAATATTAATTAATAATTAATATATATAATATATATATATATATATATATATATATATATATATATATATATATATATATATATATATATATATATATATATATAATTATGGCTTGTATAAATTACTAATTGCAACCCATAAATGAAGAATGTCCTTTTTTTTTTTTCGTTTAAAAAGAAATTCAGTAAAATGGCTATGTAGGTAGAGCTTAGTATAATTTTTTTTTTGTCTTCGTGAGTGGACCTCACCAACAAGGGCATATGCCGTCCTTCCAGTTAAGACAAAATACTGCCCTTCATGCCATTTCGAGTTCAGAGTGGGTGAACCACATGCTATTAAAGCTTGTGATACTCTCGAGTTTCGTATTGCCATATCTTGGAACACTGGCTCATACATCATGCCACAAACGTTCTATGAGTTGCATGTTCTCCTGTGTCTGGTCTATGAAATTAATTAAATGATTACCTGTTAGGTGTTGAAAGCCTTCATAAGCATAAGCCTTCCAGCAATCACTAATAATTGTTATGTCTGGCAGAATATATATATATATATATATATATATATATATATATATATATATATATATATATATATATATATATATATATATATATATATATAGTATTAGAGAGAGAGAAAGAAAAGATACGTAAAATATTACGTGCAAAACTTAAAAGGCAGTAGTTAGGTCTATTTGCTGGCCATTAGGCATAGTTTTACCCTTTACAGTCCAGGTTAGGTTAACCTGGACTTAAAGGGTAAAACTACAATTACTGTTACAACTCTCCTTTCATTTTCTTTTTGTTTTAAGGGAGCTAAATATCATTTATTATTAAGTTATGACATGGATGTATGTTTGACAGATTATATCATCTTTTCTTTCCTTTGCAGATAGTAAATAGGTTTATAAAAACTTAAGATTTAATGCACGGTATATTAGAAATATTTAATACAAGAATATAGTCAGAATATTCAACATCCGCATACGAATTTTCGAAAATTCAACATCAGCATCCGCACTTTCGAAAATTCAACATCTGCATCAGCATCCGCAAATTACAAAATATGGCATCCAATACATCACTAATATATATATATATATATATATAATATATATATATATATATATATATATATATATATATATATATATATATATATATATAGGTACCGGCCGGGGTTGCCTAAAATTTGTAAAGAGGTCAAAAGCACTGAAATTTTACTTTAAAAAAATTAGATATAAATTTAATTGAGGTTTATTTAATTATAAGGAAGGAGTAGAAAGCCAACATTCACTTATGTTAATGATTATATGCATTTTCTCCGGAAAAAAAATCAGAAAATTACAGATTTTGTATAATAAGTACAAAAATTTAAAAAAAAAAAAAATTTTTTTATTCATAATAGTGATTCAGCAGCTTTACCTTGGTAAGACCCTAATGTAAAGTTTGAAAAATGTAAGATATAAAATTATCAATATAACCTGTATTTATACATATCACTTATTTTATTGCTATGTATCAAACCCCGAAGAGCGAAGGATCAAGAGTCAGAAAGTAGGGAAAGATGATCTGTAGAACGTTCTTTACGAAAGCCAAACTGGCAATAAGAGATAAGATTAGAAGAATTAAGGTGTTTCCAAATTTTGCTGTTAAGGATAGATTCAAAAACTTTAGAAAGAACGGAGGTTAAAGAAATAGAGCGATGAGGGTCGAGAGGGGTCCCCCTTCTTCGGTACAGGTTGAATGAGCGCACATTTCCAGCAAGAAGGGAAGGTCGAAGTAGAAAGGCAAAGACAAAATAGTTTACCAAGGCAGGGTGCAAGCTCGGAAGCATAAGTTTTGAGAACCGCAGGAGGAATACCATCAGGACCATACGCCTTCTTAATGTTAAGCTCAGAGAGAGCAAAAATTGCATCTTTAGAAGAAATTACAATGATAGGCATAAATAAGTTGGAGGGGGTTGAAGGAGGAGGAATAGCTCCGGAATCGTATAAGGTATAGTTAGAAGCAAAAGTAAGAAGAGTTCAGCTTTAGTAGAAGGTAAAATGGCAGTTGTGCCATCAAAAGAAACAACAGGAGGGTAAGAGGAAGAAGCAAAATGCCAGAAAGGGCGAGAGGATGAGGAACCAGAAAGATTATTGCATTTGCAGAGGAGAAAAGTTTTTGGTATCTCGAAGAATAGATTTTGAATGATTCTGGGATAGAAATATATATATATATATATATATATATATATATATATATATATATATATATATATATATATATATATATATATATATATATATATATATATACGCACATGAAAAATTCCACAAATTTTGCTTAAATTTTATTTTATAAAGGAGAAAACTACTTAAAAATTCTAGAAGTAAAAAGAAAATATCGTTGGTTCGATTCTGCGGATAAAATATCGATATATCGGTTTTGAAAATATGATCAATATTTTTTTGATACTATCGTAAAAAAAATATTTATATCAATATATATCAAAACTTTTTTGGCATCCCGAACCATACATAAAAAATCATATTCGTGTATGAGGTTGCAATTATTGATGAAATATTTATATTTGTGTATGATATCAAAATTTGTATAATTGAGCACTTCACAGATATTTATATCTTTGTAGGCAATTAGATTATTTTGAGAGTAAGGATTCATTAGTTACACCATACATAAATAGTCATATTGATGTATGAAGTTGCAATTATTTATAAAATATTTATATTTATGAATGATACCAAAATTTGTATAATTGAGCACTACACAGATATTTATATGTGTATGCAATTGAAATATTTCATTGTAAATCATTGGAGTATACAAAAATATTCATATTTTTGTATATAAATAATAGTTTGGTTGTGGTTAATAACAATTCTGGTTGGCATATTTTTTTCCTATTGGGAAATGGTTTTCAAGTCTGTATTTATATTCCATTAAATTTATATATTAGTGGGGTGTATTTTCATTTAGATAGTATCCTGCGTTTTCCTGTAATTTGTTTTTAATTGTTCTGATTCATGTAAAGCCATCTGTAGAGTCATGAGAGTCATAAGTCATAGGTATTGGAGGTTTCATTGGAGATTCTTCTTTGATTCACCCAGGTCATGTTAAGGGTGGAGAAGCTTGCAACATGAGGATCCTAAACCAGACCTGAGTGTCTACCTTATTTTGTAGTGTAATTAAAGTAAGAGTGAAGGAAGTGCTGTTGATTGTTGAGTCTTTAGTCTTCATATTGAGAGGGTTGAAGGATTGTAAAAGAGGTGGTATTTCTCCTTTACTATATATATATATATATATAATAAAAATATAGATTTTTTATACTATTTGTAATTATTTGCAATAATATCAGGAATGATATATCGATTACAGGAACGATATATCGATTGTTACGGCATTGTTGCTGTCAGTTATATATTGTGATACGCTGTAGGGGAGAGTGCGTCTAGCAAGCTCGATTGTGTTGGGTAGGTTTACCAGAAAAGTGTATAGGGAAAATGTAAACTTCGGTGTGTTACCCTATTGGCACCCTCTCAAAGAACCAGCTTTTATCTCCTTCTTCTAATATACACAAGATGAGAGAACTGACCTGTGACAATTCCAATGACAAAGATGATAGATGATAGATGATAGATGATTATTCACACACAGTTTCTTCTTTATCAGATTATTTGTGATCAGATGCTAAAAGAGATCCAACATATAATTAACTCTCTTCCGAATGGATGGATCATTTGCTTCTAGTTAACTTATAACAGGCATACACATTCAATAACATACACTCGTTTCTATTTACGACCGGGGGAAGTAAGATCAATAATCAATTTTATATTTTATTATTAAATGTAAGTATAAATAGTATTAAGTATTAATGATATAAAAATAAACTTTTCTTTTGCAATTTAATAATAACCTAGTTATTATTCATGAAATAATAGTGTTTTATTTTAAAGTTCAGAAATTTATGATAATACAACTTAAGATTCAGAAATATTTTATAAAATTATAAAATAACTCTTTCAAAAATAAGACAGTCAACAAGACCTACCAACTCCATTTCACACCTCAGGCAGAACTTCAATTCACCAACTCGCAAATAGAAAAAGAGGAAACAAAGGGACAGGAGAAGAAGTAGAAAGGGTTAGTACAGACTACTTAAGCTACCTTAAAATGGTAACATCTTATCTTAATTTTTAAGTTGCAACATAGTTGAGTAACTCAACTATGTTTTACAATTTCAATCTTCCTTTTGGAATATCGTTTTTGGGATATTTTATTTTCAAAGTGCTTTGTAAGATTTGACACCGTACTCCTTCTTTTTGACAACTTCAATTCAAATTTTTGTTATATCTGATATAACACACAATCCAGAATTTTGAACCCAGCACGAATCTCAACAATGATAACGTAATCCGGCAATTAAATCCAGCAACGAAACCTTAAAAATACATTTTATTTTTATTATTGTAATTAGTACGCATTATTTTTTTATTTGCATATATTCATAATTTTATAACACCTTTTTACATATTTTTATCTTAGAAGAGATGACTCTTTCTAAGGCTCGGGTTTTCTGTTTTCAGAGATGAGATAATGGAATATTATCTAAAACAAATAAATTAATAATTAGCATTTATACCTAGTTTATGATTATATGATTATAGTAAAACTTATTTTCCAAAAGTTATTTCAATTACTTATTATCTGTCTGAATTACTGAAACTGTTACCTTCCTTTGCACGTATGTTAATTTACGCTTCTACTCTTCTATAATGTAAGAGTTTTTGGTTAATTCAATAATCCTTCTATATAATTTGTATTTTACAATTCTCTAATCAATTTACAATCTTAATAAGAATATACTTATAACATTAAGAATTATAACTTCAGTATGCTGTAAATATAAATACATGTAGTAATTTATCACATGACTCAATTCATAGACTAAACAAACAAAAAAATAATTATATAAACTACACTGCATATTGAAAATAAGTTTCATTATATTTTTCTCCCAAAATGAAATAACAGATAAAACTAGAAATGTAAAGTTCTGAAAGTTAGTAGGAAATAATATAGAAAATATAGAAAGAAAGAAAAAGAGGAAAATTCCAAAAAAAAATAAAATCAAAAAAAGTGAACAAAAAATTAATCTCATCTAGAGTTATCCCAAACCTTTGGGTAGGTAAGAAAAGAGATTTAATAATATCTAGTATCAGAGAAAAACAAGGAGTTATAAAATAAGAAATAAAGTAAAGTAAAAATTAATTTAAATTAAGTTAAAGTTGAAAAAAAATAGAATTAAATTATAGTAAATTAATAAGTGGATTTAACTTTATTAATATAAGGAAGGAAAGTTAGAGAATACATTACAGTAAATGAAGAGAGTATAATAATTTAGGGAAGTAAATTAAGAATAAAATTAATGTTCTTGTGTGCTTTATTTTAAAGGACACAGTTTGGGAATACAAGACCAGATTACAGCGAGAGTCAAGGATCCAATCCTGTTTCCTAGTTGACCACCAAACATTCCACTCTTGAGAGCCAAAGTTAGTGGGTTTGATTTAAATTTTACCTTAGAGGTTCTAAAACAAATAATTCAAATTATCCTTTGAGGAAACTGGAGTGTAAAAATTTATAAGACCAATTTAAACTGTGGTAAGAATTCAATTACTGTTAAAGAGTTGTGATAGTTACGTTAAAGTGATAACCTAATTTTGTGAAAATATAGACTGGAGAATTAAATTTACAATTTTTGTTAATGAATGTTATCCATTGTTGATTAATTTAAAATTGTCTTTGAGACATTATTATTTATTAACTAGTATTTAATTTGACCATTATCACTTTTCATATTTAATTGATTTTTCAATATCTTCATTATTAATTTTATATTATTTAAAGTTTTCAATTCTTATTAGTTTGATAATATTTATTCTTAAGATTTATTATATTATATATATATATATATATATATATATATATATATATATATATATATATATATATATATATATATATATATATATATATATATATATATATATATTACTTATATTTAAATTGGTTAGGGAATAGCTATGCTTAAACAATAATTGAATAAGTAATAGGTTAGGTAGTTGAGGCCTCTTTTTTTAATTGTTAGGTGTAGGTAGGAACCGACCGGGGTTGGAATTTGGCTGGGGCCGGAGTGACCCAAATTTGGCCAGGGCTGGGGTTATGGCCGGGGTTTCCTAAAATTTGTAAAGAGGTCAAAAGCACTGAAATTTAAGGTTAAGAAAATTAGATATAAGGTTTATTTAATTGTAAGGAAGGAGTAGAATAGCCAACATTCACTTAAATTAATGATTATATGCATTTTCTCAAAAAAAAAAAAAAAAAAAAAAAAAAAATTACAGTTTTGTATAGTTAAAGTTTAAAAAAAGTACAAAAATTAAAAAAAAAATATTTTTTTTCTAATTCATAATAGTGATTCAACAGGTTTACTTAAGTAAGACCCTAAGGTAAAGTTTGAAAAAATGTAAGATATAAAATTATCAATTTAACCTGTATTTATACATATCATTGTTATTTTATTGCCATGTATCAAACTTGTATCATTTAGCTGCATTATTTAAAAATTATTATTTTGTTTATACTTTCAGTCAATATGGCTAAAAGATCAGCTTATGCAGTATTTGAATACTTTACAATGTTTCAGGATAGGCTCGAAATAGCTAAATGTTAACATCTGCAGTCAGAAAATTAGAAGAGAACCTCCGGGTGCTACAAGTAAAAAAATTTCAACCAAATCTTTTTGGAGTATCTAAAATCAAAACACAAAGATGAACATTCACTAGCTGAAAAGGAGCAGTCAAAAGAAACAGAAAAGAAAAAAAATCTTAATTTTCTTATATTTTGTTTGAAATTTTTTTTTTATTATTTGACTGATTGAGCTGAAATTTTCAAAGTATGTGAATTTTTTCACAAAGTTCTGAGTTGATTTCGAGCATTTTTTTGAGTCTATAACGGTTTGAAACTTATTTGGACCAAAGTTGAAAAAAATGAATAACTGGATCAAACCACTGGTCCACATGAGCTGAAAATTTAGCTGAATACCTTTGCCCCAATTTCTTGCATTGGTGGGAAAAGGTTTTTGATATCACGTCTAGAAAAAAGTTATATAAGCACTTGAAAAAAAATTTGCAAAAATCGTACCCTTCTGGAGGAAAAAATTATTTATAAAATAAGCTACCTAATATTTTTATTTATTGGTGAATATTGTTTAGAAGAGGAACAGGGCAACAATTTTTATTTAGTGCATATTTAAATGCTCTTTGTTTGAAGCGAGATATAGCCTCTCAAACTTTGGGAATTTTTGAAATTTGGCCAAAAATGGACCTTTTTGAAGGCTATATCTCAAAACCAATGAATCTCATTGAATAAAGTATATAAAGGAATAGCCCCACCCCTCCTCTATACATACCAAAAATAGGAAATGTCATAGTTGTATTTTTTTTTTTAAATTTTGTCTGAAAAGGTGGATTTTTTTTTAGTTCAAAAAAAATTTTTTTCTATAGTTGGTCAGTTTTTGGCTAATAAAATTTTTCCTATAACTCTGGGAACAAAAGTCTATGAGACTTTTGTATCCCATTTAATTTTGAATAAATAGTCCAATTTTCAGCTCATTCTAAAAAGTGGTTTGGCACCGCCATTCTATTGAAAAAGGGTAAAATTTCCACAAAAAAATAAAAATAATTTTTTTTAACTGTAATAGACTCGGAAAAACGCTAGAAATGGACTTTTCTTACCAGTAAAAAATCTATATAACTGAAAGTTTCAGCAGAATCGGCTGAAAATTTAAAAAAAAAAAAATTTTTAAGTATAATTTGCCATTTTAACCCCGGCCGGCAACCCCAGTTTTCCCTGATTTTTGGCGGGGCCCCGGTCAGTTCATAGGTGTAGGTTTATGTATTTGTAAAGCTAATATGTAAATAAATAATTTTTATATTCATCTTGTTCTTAGCACCCATTTTGTGAATTTTTTTCATTTTTGGTAGATTCCCTAGTAGGATTCCTAAAGGTCACGGATTTTGGTCAGTACGTTTGTTTCATGTTTCTCTAATCGTGGAGGAGTTACTTTATTAAATCATATACTTTTTCTCCCACCTAGCGGCAGAGTTGGTCACCTTGAGGCCAGGAAAGCTGTAGAAGCATCTACATCATACAATTTCAAGGTTGGTCTCCTGGAGCTATCTAGACCATAAGGAAATGCCTTGAAAGTGTCAGAACCTGCCAGGAAGGCAGGAGTCAGGATTGCTGGCACTTCTAGTGTAAGTCAAAATTTTCTTACAATATATATACAGGTGAAGTCATATAATTAAATTATTCAATTAAATTTGTCAATTGAATTACATCCAAAAATTTTAAATGTATATTTAATGTGGTCTAATATTAAAATTCTACTTCAACATATATTTCATTAAATCCCAAATATGGATGAATGTTTTCATTTTTTGCATCTATAACTTTTTCTCTCAGTGAATGAGAAAGAGGTCAAAACGTGAGCTAAAATGTTGGTCAACATTTTTTTGAAAAATTTTTTGGATATAAAACTTGTAAATTCGCATTCTTTGACCTTTTCTGATTCTAAAGATGTAAAAATTATAAATTTATGACTAGCATTACTAAAGTTAAAGACATCGAAAGCAGGTGACCTTCCCCAATGACCTCAAAATCACCAAGGTCAGTACATTTGACCTATTGGTCAGATTGACCTATAACTTTCAGAAATGAATTCAGGGATTAAAACAACCCTGTACACCAAAAATAAGCAAATTCTGAGAGATGAGGTTGTATTTTTTTTTTAAAAAGTGGTTAATCTCAGAGAATTCCCCATATATATATTACCATCACTCACAGGAAGAGCTCTTTCCAAGGAAGCAGCATAAAGGATAAAAAAAAAAAAAAGATAGAGTTCCACAGGACAGAGGTGGCTGGAAAGTTGGAAGTACCACAACATCAATCCTTGAGTTAGTAATGCTTACACAAAGTTCAAGTGCAAGCAAGGGACCCCTTATGCTGCAAGGGAGACGCAATGGTGATGGAATGTGAGAGAAAAAGAGTGAATCAATGTCACCTCACAGAGAAAGAGGGTTAAGGGAGTTTGAAAGTAGATGACAGTTTATTAGTCTTTTAGCCTTAGACTCAATCTTATCAAAGGAAGGGTGGAACTGGAACCACCCCAAATGTAAGGACAGATAAAGACACTTATATAATTGGAGTAACTGTTTAGAAGTAAAAAAATTCCTGCAATCTGAATAGAACTTCCAACTTTTTAACAGCCACCTTAGCAACCTTTGTGATATGATGTTTCCAAAATTATTTAATATTTATGTTCAGACCATGAATACTTATGTTGTTCACAGGTGAGATGGGAGAGCCGATAAAGGAAATAAAGTTGGGAAGTTCCATTCCTTTAACCTCCATTCTTTCTAAAGTTTTTGAATCTATCCTTAACAGGAAGATTTGGAATCATTTTAATTCTTCAAATCTTATCACTGATCACCAGTATGGCTCTCATAAGGCACATTCTACAGATGATCTTCTTTCCCTTCTCTCTGATGGCATTTTGGTGAATCTTTTGCTATCGCGCTGGACATTTTGAAAGCCTTCGATAGGGTCTGGCATAAAGCTTTGATTTCTAAACTTCATTCTTTTGGAAATCTTTCCTTCTCTCTGATTTCCTTTCTGGTCATTCTATAGATTCTGTTGTAGATGGAAATTCATCTTTTAAATCTAATAATAGTGGTGTTCCTCAGTATTCTGTCCCGTCCCCAACACTTTTTTCATTTTTCATTAATGATCTTTCTATTACTTCATTACCTATCCACTCCTATGCTGATGACTCAACCCTTCATTACTTCTTTCAGTTTGAAAGGCGCTCCTCCCAGCAACAGTTAATAGATACTAAAATGGTGGCCTAGGAGCAACCGGCCTCTGATTTTTCTCGCATTTCAGATTGAAGCAGAGAAAACAAAGTTCTTTTTAATGCCTCAAAAACTCAGTTCCTCCATATCTCTACTCAACACAATCTTCCACTCAACTATAACATCTTCGAAAACACAACTAAAGCCTTCATTTGTCCTTAAGATTCTCAGAGTTTCTTTCTTGGAAGGATCACATTATATTTTCTAAACAAGCTTCTAAGAAATAGGGTGTTCTGTTGTGCCTTCATGATTTTTATATGCCAATCCAGTTGTTTTCCCTTTATAGGGGTGTTCTACCCTCTATGGAGTACCCCGGGACTGAGGTTCTAGCTGGGATTGCATAAAATTTGTAAAGAGGTCAAAAGCAATGAAATATTTAGCTTAAAAAATTAAAAATAAATTAATTGGTTTATTTAATAAGGAAGGAGTAGAAAAGCCAAACATTCATTTAAATTTATTATATATATGCATTTTCTCCCCCCCCCCCAAAAAAAAAAAAAAAAAAAAAAAAAAAAAAAATTTACAGATTTTGTATAAAAAAAGTTATAAAAAAAAAAAAGTACAAAAATTTTTTATTCTTTTTTTTTTTTTTTTTTTTTAACAGTTTTTTAAAAAGGTTTTTAAGGTTTTTATAAAAAATTTTTTTTTTTTTTTTTTTTTTTTTTTTTTTTTTTTTTTTTTTTTTTTTTTTTTTTTTTTTTTTTTTTTTTTTTTTTTTTATTATTTTTTTATTATTTTTCAGTCAATATGGCTAAAATATCAGCTTCAGCAATATGGGAGTGCTTTACAATATTTCAGGATAAGTTCGAAATAGCTAAATGTAACACTTGCAGTCAGGAAATTAGAAGAGGATCTCTGGGTGCCCAAGTAAAAAATTTTTTAACCAAATCTTTATGGGGGTATTTAAAATCAAAACACAAAGATGAACATTCAATAGCAGAAAAGGAGCAGTCAAAAGAAACAAAAAGAAAAAGAAAATATTGAAAAAACAAGAAAAAAAAAACTTGATTTTCTTATATTTTTTGAAATTTTTTTTTTTTTTATTTCACTGATTGAGCTGAAATTTTGCGGGTATATGCATTTTTCCTCGGAATTCTAAGTTTGAAAGTTATTTGGACCCAAAGTTGAAAAAAATAAATAGCAGTGTCAAACCACTGGTTCATATGAGCTGAAAATTTAACTGAATAACCTTAGCCCCAATTTCTTACATTAGTGGGAACAGGTTTTTGATATCACATCTAGAAAAAAAAGTTATAAGCACTTGAAAACACATTTTTAAAAATTGTACCCATCCAGAGAAAAAAAAAAATATTAAAAAAAAAAACGCTGCCTATCAATTTTTTTTATTTTTTGGATATTGTTTAGAAGACGGACAGGGCTACAACGTATTTAGTGCATAATTAAATGCTATTTGTTTGAAGCAAGATATAGCCTCTCAATGGACCTTTTTTGAAAAGCTATATCTCGAAACCAACAAATCACATTGAATATAGTATAGAGTGGAATTTGTAGTCCCATCCCTCCTCTATACACCCACCAAAAACATGAAATTTTGTAGTTATAGTTTTTTTTCGGGGGGGGGGGGGGCTTATACCCAAAATGTCAACACTTTTGAAAAAAATGTGTTGATCACTTTTTAATTTCAATGTATCGACACTTTGGCAGCATGTAAAAAAAAAATGTGTTGACTATTTGACCAACATATTTATTTTTATATTGATACAATCGATTTGTAAGCATATTTTTTTAATTTTATTATTATAATTATGAATTTTTTTTTTTTTTTTTTTTTTTTTTTTTTTTTTTTTTTAGTTTTTTTTTTTTTTTTTTTTTTTTGTCTACCCTCCTTACCCCCTGACACATGAGTGATTATGATATATGTCTTTCGATTAATCAATATCAATTTATAGTATCAATGATTTAGACGAGTAATAAAAAAAAAAGTTGTCGGCCCTTTGACCTTACCAAAAAAAGTTGTTGAAGTTTTGGACAAGTGAAAATTTTTTGTAAATGACGTGTCAGCACTTTGACTTATCAACTATTTTCACTATCAACTGTTTGGTGTAATTCCATTTTTTTATCCAAAAAGGTAATTAAAAAAATTTTTTTCTGACAGTTGGTCAGTTTTTGGCTTATAACAATTTTTCAATAACTGGGAACTAACTCTTGTTAGAAGCTTTTGTAACCAATAGAATTCTAAATATACAGTCCAAATTTCACATCATTCTAAAAAGTGGTTTGGCCCGAGCATTCATTTGAAAAAGGGTCAAATTTTCAACAAAAAAAAAATTTAACAGTTATAGACTCAGAAAAATGCTAGAAATAGATTTTTTTTCAGCAGGGAAAAAGCTATATACACTGAAAATTTCAGAATTAGCTGAAATTTAAAAAAAAAAATTGAAATTGAACGGTCCCCTTATTTAAGTATAATTTGCCATTTTAAACCCGGGAAGACAAACCCCAGTTTTTCCTGATTTTTAGTCAGGACCAGGGTGCTGATCAGTATATATATATATATATATATATATATATATATATATATATATATATATATATATATATATATATATATATATATATATATATATATATATATATATATATATATATGAAAAGAAGTTTCATTATATTTTTTTCCCATTATAAAAAAATGAAATAGCAGGTATAAATAGAATTGTAAAGTCTGAATTGAAAGACAAAGAGATAAATTATACACAGTCACGAAGTTAAAAAGAAGCCAGTAAAAGATTAAAATAAGAGTGAATAAAGAAAGGACAAATATATTGAAAAAAAAAAAAGTCAACATCATCTGATAATCCAAAGGATAGTATAAAGGAAACTGAGAATTGGTCTCCCATATTTATGGGTAAGTAGGAAAATGAATAAGTTTTGTTGTGGTATAATAAATTTTAGGGAGAACATTATTAAAACAAAATTTAAACAATAATTAGATAAAATGAAGGAACAATGAATAAGCTCATTAAAGGGAATTGCATTAAATGTAAAGTATAAGTTCATTAAAATAAATTGCACTAAATATATTAAATTTGTAAAATAAGTAACTTTTAATAAATTAAAGTTTATTAACTTATAAAAAAAAAAAAAGAGAGAATGTGTTTAAAGAATTTAAGGAAATAAATAAATGGGAAAAGGTAATGTTCTTGTTGCTTTATTTTAAAGGAACAAGTTTTGGAACAAGTTTTTGGAATAAGTTGTGGACTAAAAAAAAAACCCGGAGTGGGATTCAATCTGTATTGCAGTGCTTGTTTCAGAAGTAAGGAATACCGAAGAGTGACAACGTTTCAAATTTGATGGTGATCTGTATCGTTGATAGCATTGACCTCTAAGGTTCCTAAAGATAATAAGTATAATACTACTCTCGAAGAGAATAATTTGTCCTCAAAGGATGTCCATCTCTAAGGTAGTAAAAAGATCTTAAGTTTGTTGTTAAATAATAACTCTATATAATTATTTAAAAATTAGTTGCCGAAAGTGGAAAATTTCTTAATTGACCTCCATTATATTAATTAAAAGAAGTTTGGTTAATAAGATCACTGTTGACGTAAATAAACAAATTTTACTATCATTATTGATGTTGAATGACACAAAGGTCATCAAGGTTATATGAGTGGTACACCGAAAAGTCCAATACTTTATTGCTTTACTTAATCTTTATTTCTTATTTTTTATATTGCTTATTATTTATTTCATTCTTATCATTTATCTATATATTTCTTTTATTGAATTCATTTCGTTATCTTTTATTCATCAAATTATATTATTTATATAAATAAGAATTAATATATATATATATGTATCTGGGGAGTTGTTTACAAAGTTAGTAGAGGCCTCTATATTTGCATTTTAGGTGAAGGGTTTACTATTTAAAGATTAGTTGTAAATAAATTATAATTTTAAACATTTGTCTTATTTGGCATATAATCGCTTCTCTATTTTTATTGCATACTTTAAGTTCAAAGTTGAGTTTGTGTTTTTGGACATTGCATCAGGTTATCCGGAGTTTGGTGAGTAATATATTCCATGCTTTTCCCCAATCTTGGAGGAATTTCTTTGTAATTAATATAAATTTTTGCACCCAGTGACGGATCTTGTTGTCCTCGAAGATAGGGAATTGGAAGAATCATCATTTATATATACTAATCCAAGGGTTGTCTCTGGGTTCTATATAGGCCGCGCAGAGTCGCCTTGAAAGCGCCGGAGTCGGCCAGGAAGGCGGAATTTACCACTGCTGGTGCTTCTAATGTAAGTAAATTTCTCTTACAATATATATATATATATCATGTGTCTTGGTTACTAATGGATAATATTAAGGATTAAAATAAAAAAAAACTATTTAAGAAAACAAACCAAATGGTATGAAGTAAATACCATGAAAAAAAATTAAAAAGCAATTTTACGCATTTCAATAACTTTTAATAAAAAGCAACATATCAATTTTCTGAAAACAAAATTATCAGGAAGTGACATAACAAAATATTATATAATATTAATAAAAAATTATATAATTTAATAAATTAAATAAATGAACAATTAAGTATATGCTTTACAAAGTTAACTATTCTAATTTGACCAAAATCGGATCTGTGGTTACAGAGATATAGAATATAAACAAAAACATTTAATTAACGGTTAATTAGCAATTAATTGAAAATTTGGAGAATATAGGAAAACAATATTTCATGGTATTCGAAACTTCACAATCAAAGAAACTGAACATTCAAAAAGTGAAAATCAATAGGATTAAGTTACTTTAAAAAATCTGGTATCATATCAGTATTAATCATTTTTAACAGATACTGATACCTGATACTGATACTGATACTGATACTGATACTGATACTGATACTGATACTGATACCTGAAAGCTCAATACAGATACCTAAAAACATATGTACTGATACTGATACTTAACTCCATCCTTTATATATATATATATATATATATATTTGTAATAATCCGCAGGAGCATCATTATATGTTCATGAGGTTTGTGCATTGCTATATATATATATATATATATATATATATATATATATATATATATATATATATATATATATATATATATATATATATATATATATATATATATATATATATATATATATATATATTCTGGTAATATAATCTATGTGTAGTTTTCACCCGTAGTTTTCACCCTGCAGTAGGTAATAACCTATGCACTGTCAAAGTACTCCTTATGTTATATTATTAGGAGGATAATATTATTTATTGTTCATTTATGATATATTTTGTGTGTGATTGGTTATAAATCGATTTCTCTCTATTCCAGACAGTAGTTAGATTTGTTTATATTCTCTGGTGATATATCCTGTCTCAAATTATTCGTGATATATTCGGTTTCAGATATTCTGTCTCGAATTTGGAACATTTCTTGTTAGGGTAAGTTTTACAAGCTTTATTATTTTGGTTAGGAGTTAATTTCAATTAGTTAATTGTTGTTTAGGAATGGATAATCTGATACGGTTTATCCTTCAGATTCCAGTGCTCGGATCAGATTCCAGTCTGTATCCGTTTCCAGTGCAAAGATCAGTTCCAGTGCTGTATCCGGTTTAGATTGTCCATAAATCTAGGCTATATAATTCAGTCTCAAGGTCCAATCAGGTGACCCGGTTGTATCAGGAGTACATTTAATTCGAATATTCAGTGTATATTCGCAATACGCATTGATAGGGTATCACTATAGAGGAAGCAACGCTGACTCAAGCATATCCTTTAATCAAATAATCGGACGAGCTGTGAGCAGTCTCCTCTGGCTAATCTTGCCAAAGCTAAGTTATTCTTAAATAATTACGAGTATTATTTCTATTGCTTAATCGTGCCAGTATTTACTGATTAAATATACATTTATTTATATCTGTATATCTAATCAGCACTCAATTATCATCCTATTTTTGTAAACCAATCCTAATTGAACAAACTATAATCTATATGTCGGTTATGTATTATTATTTATTATACATATATATAAATATTCATATTTGTATATATACCTCATATATTCTAATTGTTAGACACCGTATATATATATAAAATTATTTATAATTTTATATATATTTACCCCTTTAGTTACCAATCTTGGTTCGCTAAAGTTTTTAAATATTCTTGTGTTGATTCATATTCATTAGTCAACATCATAATCTACATCAACATCCCGGTGTCAGGAAATAATCTGGTACTTACACACATTTGGTATATGCCCTGACAGCCGTGCCGACGGGTATAGCTGGCAGGTTATATAGTTGAATGTGTTGAATCCGGAATTGTATATTCGCCAATTAAATTTCTATATATTCTTCAGGGTGCATTCTTATTCGTAGCTAGTGGCCTGTGTTTTACTGTAGTTAGTTTATTGTATTATTATATAATTTACTATATCTTCTGGAGTCACGAGAGTTTATTCATTGTTGGGTTTGACATACGTACTTGGCATCTCTTCATTTAATTCGTCTGTACCATAGATTAAGACGAAGAAGTTTAGCAGGGGAATCCTGTAAACCGGACCTGAGTGTCTGTGTTATTCGTTGTTAAACAGAATTTCATTTGAGTTTTTGGTTTGGGAGCTGTGGGTTCTTTGGTCCTGTCTTTGCATTGGTGGGATTGAGTTATCGTTGGCAACCCGTACTCTCACCTTAACAATATATATATATATATATATATATATATATATATATATATATATATATATATATATATATATATATATATATATATATATGAACCGACCGGGGCCCCGACCCCGGCCAACCATGGCCATTTTTACTGACCCCGGCCCCGGCTAAAAATCAGGGAAAACCAGGGTTGCCAGACGGAGTTAAAATGTCAAATTAAAAAAAAAAAATTTTTTTTTTAATTTTCAGCCGATTTTGCTGAAACTTTCAGTTATATGGATTTTTTACCGGTAAGAAAAGTCCATTTCTAGCGTTTTTCCAAGTCTATTACGGTTAAAAGTTTTTGTTTTTTTTTTTGTGGAAATTTTACCCTTTTTCAATAGAATGGCAGTGCCAAACCACTTTTTAGAATGAGCTGAAAGTTGGACTATTTATTCAAAATTATATGGGCTACAAAAGCCTCTAATAGACTTTTGTTCCCAGAGTTATAGAAAAAATGTTATAAGCCAAAAACTGACCAACTATAGAAAAAAAAATTTTTGAACTAAAAAAATCCACCTTTTCAGACAAAATCTTTTTTAAAAAAATACAAC